>PQWD01009906.1:0-21273 GCA_019425675.1 Leucinodes orbonalis | reverse complement strand
CACTACTGATTTTAACTCTCTGCAAAGGACTAACATAGAAAAACAGTCACGGAAATTCAGACTTAGTAAGACGATCAAATCGATAATTATATTTTTCGTGTATTTCAATATTACAAACAAGCACCCTAATTTTACTTTTATGTATAGACTCTACAAATGCGTACTGGGCTCGCGGTGGGTACTGCCCTAACTCTTCATAGCCATGCTACGTGGAAGGGCATGTCCTGTAGCGGATGATGATGTCAAAATTTTTTTTAGTATGTTTAACAAGCTGACGGTTGCTTGGTCCTAAAAATATAAAAGCTGTATCCTTCAAGGTCCTTGAGAACATAGTTTTCACACTCACTATGTCAAGGGTAAAATTTTTACTGTTTCAGATTATCTTTTTTGTTTACAAACGTAAATGCCAATAACACTTCAATTTATTACATATACTCTTTTTCCTTTTTACCAAGAACAGTATGAAAGGATAAAAGTATTCCTTAACACACTTGGGCCCTAAACAAATACTACTATCCGTAAGGGTAAATTATTGAATTGAGCCCTTAGCAGTCCTTTCGAAATCAGTGCGTGAATGGCCCAACTTATAATGCTTATTACGAGATTAATAATTTATACAATGATGTCAATCTCGTCTAATGAGGACTAGTTTATTCAGTATATCGTACAATATGACTAACATTGCTTATATGACGAAGCTTAAATTTGATTTGATTGAAAAAGCGGTTTGATTATAATATTGACGATGGAAAAGTTTGATAAGACTTCATTAGCTATATACAATACTAAAATTATTAGGGTTTATTAAGGTTTCAGCAAGCTAGCCATAAGCTAAAGTGTAAGCTTTATAACGAAGATATATTTGAAAAACCATTCTGTTTAAATAATGGATTAAGTAGGAAAAATCATCACTATTTGTACAACAGGTAATTTTTTGTTAATCCTTCTTAAAGTACTCCCACGTTACATTCGCCCAAGCTTGAATGTAAAGACGGTCTGAGCTTATTTTTTGTCGTGCCAATTCAAACGAAAAATATATTTTTTCGTTTGAATTTTAATAAAATCAGGGCAGTTTGTAATACAGGTGTACGCTACCAAGATGAATGGAACCGAGTTTCATTGAATTTGAAGAATTAAACCTATTATTAGAATTTGTCTCTGCATTTTCAGAAGGTACTTGAATGTTAAAGAGGTCACAAAAATATTTAATACCAGCTATACCCAAGGGGTTTATAATCATCGAATCTTCGGAAAGATGCTCATCACTATAATGGGCTTGGCATGAATTTGGACAAGATAATCGTTATTTTATACTCATGTCATCCACAACAGGTACTCATTTTGTATTCTCAAGATTGTACGTTTGCTGAGATCAACCAACAAACTTGGACATTATTTCTAGAATGAAACTAGAAAGAGTTTTTTTTGGCTTGATCAATTCCTTTAAGACGTGAGTACGAGTCCATAAAGTCTTGATCAATGCGACGTACCCCTACTATTGTTCTAGCAGCTGAGACATGGAAAATGATAAGGTAGATAATTGATTTATAGGCTTCAAATCTTAATGGGAAATCAAGTGGGCTATACTCAGGGTTTATCAGACATAAAATCAGTTACAAATTCATTCATGAAAATATTAAAGTTACAGCTTCTTATTATTGTCGCTTCAAAGATTTTTCAAAGATCAAAGAAGGAACAGGTTGGAACATCAAACGATTCGTTATTTCCAAACAACTTGAACCTACATCACACGTTCATTAATTTAAGATTTGATATTTTGTTATTTATACAAAATTAATAATAAAAAATACCAAGTGTTTTCGTCTGTTGTAGTTGTTTCCAATGTTCGCATCGTAGGAATACTTCCATTCTGGTCCCAACATGCTATGTGAGGCGCGAAAATAAGTGATAGTTTCGCAGGCCTTTTACTTACAGTCTGCTTTTCCATTAGTACAATACCTGTCAAACATTGATTGATGATACGCACTGCTGCCATTTAAAAGGCATTAAAAAGCTTTTCATTTGAAAAATCTCCTGTGACGGTCGTGGTCCATTTTCATAAAGTCAGTTGATATATTTGAATAAGTGATAGCTTACATAAAAAATATTATTTATGGCAATAATTCCAACTATGTAACTTTGTACCAAATGTGAAATAATTAATGCTGATACCAGGTGAATAATGGATACACGTAACAATATTGCATTTGTTAAATTTTTAATACATACTATATCATGGTGTATTTATATATGATCGCAAAATTTTATGTATTATTATGCTTAATATTTAGTATGTTATATTATTCTCGTTTTAAAATTATTGACATGACTTATTAAATAATTTATTACTTTCATGTCCAGCTCGTGTACGCGAGTTGATAACTTATAATATTGGTATTGAGTTTTCATATTACATTTGTTATTAATATGATCGTCACTACTAATATGGAAGATAAGTTCGCTGAAACTGAAGCCAAATGACAAAATAGCGACTTCTGTTCATATATATAAAATATCTATGCAGATATATAAAATATGTTGTCCCATAACATGTTGTAAGAGTAATATTAAACCAACCTTTTTATATATAGCTCTTTATAACGCCTTACTTAACTAACATAACATGCCGAATCATTTGCCAAGCTCAAAAAAACCTTATGGCAAATATGGCTTAAGCTTATACTTAAATGAAATTATTCCTTATTTTAAATCTTTTTCTTTATATTATTACTTATATGTTTAGATTATATTAAGTGTTAATAAGTCTTTCTTCTTTTGCATGATGTGTTTACCTTTAATGATTGTTACATTAGAATTAAATTTATGAGTAAGATAGTTAAGTTCATATTTTAAAACAACGCTGGTGAACCAAAATAAATAAATAAATATATTTAATATATATAATATGTTGTCCCATAACATGTTGTAAGAGTAATATATAACGCCTAACTTATCTTAGCAGCCTATATCATTCAACTGCTTTGCAGTTTGAATCATTTTTATAACTTCATGTTGATATCTTCGCAAAACACGTGTTCTAATGTGAGCCACTAAAATATTCATCAGTCTGCGTTTATTGAATTGACTGTTCATTCATTCTCTTCTTTAGAGAGTTTTTAAGAAGATAACAGTTCACTTGGAATTAGAAGTAATAAGAATTTAGATATATTACTCCACTCCTAAAGTCACGGCGTAAAAAGTGGACCTCCGTCCAAAGACGGACACTTAAGAAGACAAATGACCATTTAAACGGCCACGGAAATACGAGAATCTTGACATTTCCCTAATGTGTGAGAACGCCTGATAAATAACCAAAAATTTGTGGAAGCATATAAACTCTTTGCATTTCTGCATATATATCGACTCTATACAGTTAGTGCTAAAGTGAGTCTTAATAAGAGCTACCACGACATGCATGAGTAAAGAAACTAAAATTTACCACAAGGTGTGACTGTGGCAGCCGGAGAAGCCCTCCGATTGTTAATCTGACGTCCATGCTTGGGATCAAGAAATTCATTGGGGTGCAGCCACCACAGAAGCAGCAGTAATAATAACAATTATAGTAATTAACACATACAAAGATTAAATAGTCGAAAAAGAGCCTCTGATTGTTTTGACTTCGGCCCCACACATGCCTTCCAAAGGACCGGGCCAATATTTGGGCCGTGACTCTCAACGATTACGAAACATAGTAATGATAAAATACGACAGATATAAATAAAATAACCACTGTTTCACACATCTAGCCCAAGTTAAGCGTAAAGCCTGTATTATGGGTACTAAACAACGTATAAACTTACTTTTATACATTGGTTTTTGTAAATACGTACATATTTACATAGAACCATTACAAATAGACATGTTCATGCACACAAATGTTTGTACTGCCCGGGATCGAACCCGGAACCCTTGGTGTAGCAGCCAACGTCTTGATCATTACACCAATTAGGTCGTCATAATACAGATATTTATGTGACACTGTTACTTTGCATTGTGAGCAATCATTCTCACGAAATCTCATGCTTATCGAATATGTCCACTCCAGTGCCTCTGGACGTCTTGTTATAAAGTAACTACATTCGAAATATGTCCGAAAAAAGTTCGATATTAGTCCGAAATATCCGAAAAAAGGTATGTTCAATGTAGTCATCCAAATTTCCTTAATCAAATGGTTTAATTTGGGTTTAAATCCAAATGTATATATTTGTGCAGGATTTAAGAGTTTCTTACAGATTAAGTTAACAAAAAAGGATGAGATTATCGACGAACACGTTTTTAGGTACTAATAGGATTGTACGAAGGTTTTTTGAATTTGCGAGTCTCGGTGGGTCCCATTGAACATTTTAAATTTTTGCCTTGATCTCACTACGTAATAGCAAAAAAAAAAAACATTTTTCAAAGAATTTTATAATATTTTGACGAACTTTCGATTTAAAGCCACAATAGCGAACGCTTTAAGCTATATTCTTTCCGTGACAGCGGTCAGACGTACTAATTTTCCAGTTATTTAACATTTTACTGGTACATTTGATTTTCATTAATGTGGAAACTTTCAGTTGGCATTTTGCTGTAAAATATTTAAAAGCATCAGTTTTTAGATTACGATAGTTTAATTCCAGGAGAAGTTATAAGGACATCGGGAAAGTCTGTAAACTTTAAGTAAATATTGGAACGTTCATTAAAATAGCACAGATTTAAAACAGTTTCGGAGTAGGAATACGTATCCCTAAATATGCAATTCAAAGTAACCCAAACATGACCTTTCTAAGACAATTTTGTTTCAAAATTATTCAGGGTCCGAATGCATGCATGAATCAATTGAAATTTAAGCTGTTTCTTTAGTGACTTAGGTGACCAGCGACACAATACAGTACCAATTTAAAATATGTGAATATTATTATGTTATAATAGTATAAGTTATATTTGTAATAATAGTATTGGATAAATGAAAAAATTAAGAGACCTCGTATCGACAATCATTTCGTATCATCAAGAGAAGTCAATAACCCATCTTATATATGTAGATAGATAGATAGATAATTCTTTATTGCACGAAACAAATTAAACACTTAACAAGATTCTGCACAGGAAAAAAAAGTACAATTGCGCCTTATTACTAAGTATATATAATTAAAATTGTTAGCTCGGTTTTTCCTAATATTGGACACAAAAAGATGATCGTAGAGGTAATATTTAATCTTATTGGCAAAAATAAATGTATTACTAAATTTCACCCTGTCCTTAATGGGTAAAACATCGAAAAGCTAAAGCTTAAGCCACGTGTAGGTGTTATTCTAATGAACTATTCCGAAATGTATTATTGTGTCGAGTAAATCTGCAAAAGGGGCTGTTGGGTAAATATTGTAGTAACAAAGGAATCAATCTACTTAAGTACAATTTGTTTTATATTTAGTGTGTAATTTGAATGGCGCATCCACTTGTCTGTGGTAGAATGGAAACCAGATATCGTATATGGAGTGATATATATCGCAGCTTTCATACTATAGGCGCACATCTCAAAAATTAGCGTTTTAAGTTTTACTCATAAACGGATCCAAAACCAACATCTTCATCACGCTCTTATAGAAAGAGTCAGAACGTGCAATAAAGCCGCGAAAACTTAGTTTATGCCTTGTTCATATTTCCGAGTGATGTGTCCTTTTAATAATGCTGGGATAAACTTTATATGCCATAAGTAATTTATAACTTACGGACATACTATTCTAATATTCTATTGTTTTGCAATTAATGTTTTCATTTATTTATGACTGATTTTGTGAGAACAGAAGCGCTAAAGAATCTTCAAACGCGTTTTCCCAACAATCATGTTTTTCGAATTGTGCCCCCATAATATGAAAGCTACGATATTACTCAGCAGATACTAGGTCAACATAAGCTCATCAGCTACCAAGCAGACTTTGTTGACGCCGCATACGTGCTTGAGTGCAAATTTATTCCGACTTGGTGGAATAAATATTTTCTGATACTGATCCTATAATCTGGCGATTTAGTTTTGTAATTTGGCAGTATTGGTATTGGTTTGTTCAACTTTCCTTAACAACCTTAACAATTTAATAGTGCACTGCTGGACTTAGGGGCAAAACAATGTTAGTGAAGCGGTTTGCCATAATCTACAGTTTTCAACGCTTTTAAAAGTTGGTACCCTCTCTCTGCTAAAAGTTGTATCTCTAAGCCACCTCTTGCGGCGAGTTTAATAGATGTAAAATATAACATGACCATTATATAGATATAATATACTCAGATGTCAAAACTGAGTGTGGTATTGGTTCACGTTTTGTGAATAACGCCATATAAGCTCGTATATCTCAATGGAAAAGACAGCTACTATCGATTAGGCGATACTATCTACTATGTGCCCACGGTGGTATCCCCACGTGGTATTCCCTTCACTGTGTGATAGTAGAAGTGTGTAGGGCTAAGTGGGTGGGGAGCTCTACCTAGGGATCAAGTCCCTCATGCCCCACAAAAAAAGGAAACTAATAAATATTTTGAAAACTGTATACATTTCAGTTGTAATAAACGCAATTTAAATTCTAATTTCAAATTGTGCCTACACAAAGTTCATCAGAGTTGTAAAAGATACAACTGTCTTAATATTATTAATCCGCTTAAATTTATTTAAGTCGCATTTCCGCGCCACGGCTAACGTTAATAATTTCATTTATAACCCCTGTAACCCTAGTAATATAATATCTAGTAAGAACCGATATTTTATTGCGCTTTTAACATTTTTGTTTTTGCTCAAAGTTGTATCGTGTTAGACACGTTTTCAAGTTGACGATAGTGATACTTTACTCAGAAGTTGTAATAAAGTACAATATGAAATCAAAGATCCATAATTTATTATTGTCAGTATTCAATACCAACACCGTTACAATTGTCAGTATTCAGTTCCTTACAAACGCAATATTCGAACTCGGCTTACATGACAATGCCATTCTCCTAATACTAGGATCAACGCTAAATAAAATATTACCACAGGGGAAAAGTTTTATCAATATCCGATAGCCAATAAGTATAGTACTTTTGCCTTTTGACATGAACGGTGTCGGGGAACTAAATGGGCAGATAGCGGAGACTGGGAAAATGGGGTCAGAGCGTAATATTACCGATTTAGAGCACAAAGTCGATACAATGAGATAACATACATATATCAGCTTATCATGTATCAAGTTAGATTACTAAGCGTGGTGAATATTATGGTGTAATGAGAGTTGTAACATGCAGGTTTTTTATTATATTTTGGCCAAAGCTACAGCCGTAGTGATTCCGGATACATAAACTAGAAAGGTGTAACAAAGTGTGCAGGACCGGATCATCCGAATCAGGATGCTCACCTGATGGTGTAATACGCCTGACCATGACAGAGCGGCATTGATTGACCAACAACTGACAAACAATTATTGTTCTCCATCAACGCCGCACTGCTCCGACACCCGAGACAATAGATGCTAGGTCTCTTTTACAGTGCCCTCATCCCGAAACACAGAAGTGCAAAACAGTTATATTTCACGGGACGATATCGGGCACTACGGTGGTACCTACCTAGACTACTGAATACAGAGTCTGCCACCTAGTAAAGTAGGTGTACTATCACATATTTTTTACTATGGGAATATACTAACTCTGTGGCAATGTTGCGTGGGAAGGTCTGTCTCTACAGTGGGACGTTAGAGAATGATGATGAAATCAGCAATGAACTTTAGATGCGGCTGGATGCGAATTTTTTGGTGACTGAGAGTAATTTCCCCGGTTAATCTCCATCTTTCTGTCGCTTTCCATTTACACAAAAACATATTCGATTGCTTGGATAATAAAGTCGATATTTATAAAGAAAGTTTAAACGCAGACTGGGTCCTTATCGGAGCTGTTAAGGCGCTGAATAAAACTTAACGACCAATAAATCACATTAAGCACTCACTTTACTTTACTAACAGAGAAATATATTGCTTATGCTACCGGCACAACGTTTCATTGATAAAAAATATTTAAAGTTTTTAGGCAACATGGTTATTTTACTGTGCCTTCATGAGGAATGAGGTGATCCTCTTTACGGAAAATTGGTAGCAGCCAGCTTGTTAGGCCTACTATGGAGAAATTCAAGCAACTATAGTATACATAACTAAAGTAGTGATCCAAAAAAACGTTACATTAAGCCGTTGGTCCCGACTTCTACCTTAGGATGGGAACTGTTAACTCCCACCAAACCGCATGGGGCCTATGCAGTATTTTACGGTCCGATCTCCTAATAGCGATACTGTGCGTGCTGGCCTATGCCTCGCAATTAGTCGTTTTTACCTAATATATAAAAATGCCTCTAATAAATCAATAATATTCTTCTAGTATCGATAAATTAGAGACAATGTTTGTATAACAAATTGATCTAAACGTAATATTATCACCATCACAACCAATTGTAGGCACAAATCCCACAGCTGGGCGCCGTTGATGAATTACGGAAACTGTCACTGACGTGCAAGACGTGCCTTGGTCGATATTTAACCGAATTTATCATAGGCCGGCAATTTGTCTTCGAGGTATTTATTAGCTTAATAAATACATACTTTTTCTTAAGAAATATTTACTCGTACAACTAAATTTAAAATAAGGACCACATGTCGAAATAGTAACTTGTGAAGAAGCAATAAATATGTTTTATTATTATGTAAATGTCTTATTATCTCTCAATATATGAGGAACTATACCATAGCGCGGCGTTAACCAAGCGCTATAAGCAATCGAAGAATAATGTATGTGTATTACGTTATTTGAATTGTGGTAAGTAAGGTGACATAATAAATATAACTAATTCTGCTTGTCGATATTAATATTATTATTTAATTAACAAGATTAATGTATGATTTTTACCAACAACTATTGTTAGTAGGTTCAGTTTGTATCCTTCGCAGTGTCTGATATCCGCAGTCCTATGTAATGGTGACGTCAGTCGGTCACCTCAAGTGAAGGGCACAGGGCACTTGCCTAAACTTAAACGTTTACTTTAAAAAATCTAAAACAGCAATGTTATTTACCGTTCTCAGAAAATATGTTCCAAAAAATGTAAAAGCATTTTTATAAATAAAATAAAATAAATTTTTATTTTATTTTATTTTAAACGTTTACTTTAAAAATCTAAAACAGCAATGTTATTTACCGTTCTCAGAAAATATGTTCCAATAAAATGTAAAAGCATTTTTATGCAAAGCTTCCAGAATTCACCAACAATTTCACTCGTGTAAAATTTCTGTCTGTCATCGAAAGCTTCGTTTATTTTCCGGGAACATGAATATGTCTGTCAAATGTATTCGACAAACGTATGCGAGGTTTCAATTTACTTAACTTTATTAAATGTTATATGATTATTTAAAGGTATTCGTAAACAGGTAAGAAGTTAAAAATTAGTGCTTAATTTTGCAAATTTAAAGTTAGGTTAAGCAAAGTGATTGGGATTCAATAAACAAAATTAAAATCTAATCAAATCCAAACGTATATCAAAGCCGCAATCCTGTGTAAATGAGGTTCAGTGCTCATACCCAAGGGGTTTGTCATTGCAGAATAACGTTCTTTCGATATACATAAAAACCCCTGTGATGTCAAGGTTAAAAAGTCGGCTACACCTAGGTTCCAAGTTCGATCCACGTGGTATACAAATTTGTGTGCACGACCATGTTGACCATAGGTAGGTACTTGTTGCCTATTTTATGGGTTTTGCAGGTATATTAATTATGTATGTTTTAACAAAAATTTTGTTTTTATATATTTTCAACCGTTGTTTAGTGCTTATATTACAGGCCCCTTGCTTTAATAATGATGAGATACCGCTTATCTAAGGAAATTTTGAATTCTACTTTTAAAGACCAACATACAGGATAGAATCAATTGTGCGAATGGATCTTATTTAGTTATAAGCTTGATTTGAAACCATGTATGATAGCGTTACATTAAAATATACGAAAAAAATGATCCAAAATATATTCTAAACTATTTTATGTTCATTCATGTTCATTGATATGATGTAATAACCGTGTCCATACATGGTGCGGTCGGTGTGAAGCGAAAGCTTTTAACTTTATCGATATTTCATTTTATAGCGACTGGCGTGAAGTGATTTTTAATATATTTACTAAACTCAATTGGCGTTTAAGATATTCTAAAGATCTTCACTAATATTGGATTACACAATGTTGATAATTATGCACGCATAAACTTAATATAACAATAAATTAGTTCTTTTGGTACTATGTTTATGTATGTAACCATATGTGTACACCATTTAGTATGCCCGGTTTATTTCACGCGCATGAAAAGGGTATTTTTTGTATACTTAGTACAAATTCACCAGATAAAAATACTCCCAACGAGATATTGCTGGATAAAGAAAAGTCACACTAGTTCGTAGCACGCAAATGCAATTTCTATTAATAGATATGTATTACTTTTCTGAATATTTACTTATTGGTTTATCTCTCAAACATTTTAATGGTGCAGAATTCTAAAAGTGTGTATACTTGAAAATAATATTTTATCATCTTATTATTTCACTAGATACATCTCTTTCTCGAAACACCATGAATACTTAATAGTCCTTTTTCACGAGAAGATATCGAGAACTGTAGGGTATAGTCTTCCATCTGGACGACTAATTACTCATAACCGAGCGTACTACCTTATTTTAATACTTTGAAACTCCACAATCTCTCCATAAAAAGGAGGTGAAATATCACCTTGATTAATTTATAGGCGTAACTATTGAATGCACTTTTTCACAACATTCTTTGTAATGTTTCTGGTCCTATTGCCGATCCTTTATTTTTAGGAATGCTAAAAACTAAGCTTAATAATTTTTTTTTGGCGTATGCTCCGTACATATATCGATCAAATCATTCAATTTGAATAAAGGCTTTTATATTTCTTTGTTTAAATATTCTTATCTCGATCGTTTAAAATTATAAAACAAATAACATCTCTTACTGGGTCACTATGAACGTGCTCACAGCGGGAATAATCTATTCGAGTTTCCAAAGTTCTTGTGCATCCACAGGCACAATACTCTATTCTTAACTTAAGAATGCTCTGAATATTCTCGTAATGTTAGGTCATATCACTGTAACGAGCATGTTTGAATGCATTCGTTATGGCAATGTTTTCAAAACTAGTTGATATATTTCAAGGCGGATCTATGGTTTTAATATGGGCTGTGCCTTAAATTTAATAAAAAGCTAAAAAAATATGTATTGTCAATACATACCATAAATATGAATCATGTTTCAAACTAAACCTTTCGAAATCTTTGAAAATAAATAAAGTTTTACCACCCATCATAGCTATTTGGAAATTCAGCCAAAACCTACCACACTGGCCCAATACGGATAAGTGGGTGTGAACGCCTACTATCCTAGAAAAGCAGCCGGGACCAATGACTTAACGTGTCATCCGAAGCTCGGTATAATCTTTATTTTCGAACAATCAAGCGATTTAGTCTGATATAACTGACAATGATTGACCGATTTTGGCATCGAGAATGAATCAAGTCTCTTTTGTCCTCAGAGCCTCCTGTCCATCATCACTATTCCACACATGGGAGACGCTGCTCCAGGAAGTAGAAGCTGACGTGTTGGGATACGGCAATGCGGCCGTGTCTCTGGAGCGAGTTGTGGCCACCCCTCTTGTGGAGAAGACCTTCCACATGAAGGTTCAAGCGAGGAAACTGTTCGCACACCGAGACGGCTGCGAGGTGATTCTGGCCAAAGCTGACGAACAGTTGAACAAGGTAATCATTAGACATCTGTTTCCCTATACCCAAGCTTAGAGGAAAGCGTATCCATGCAGTGGGACGCTATAATATGATGATGATTTATTTTTCACATTGTATTACATATAAAGCAAATTATTCAAAATAAACGCAAGACAACATACGATATTTAAAGTCATCGATCTCACTGTATCGGTTATATGATTGATAAAAATAAGTCTTCACGACTAACAATTTCAGACTCAATCCAAGTAGGCTCGTCTTATACTAAACTAGACTCTGGCACCGCCAACAAGCTTACTACCGCTCGATATCTCACACAATGGAAGTCTTTTGGGAGGCCTTTGTCAAGTAATGCCCGTAATAGCAATGAACTCTGGTACCCTATATCAGTAGATAGTATTGAAAATATATATGTATTAAGGTATGAATAAGGAATGTTTTAAGTATAAAAGTACCTCGTTATAAGAAAATAACAAAAAGATGTATTTAGTAACCTTGAATTCTAGGATAGACGGTCTTGAATTTTAAATATTAAAACGCAGGTCTGTATCTGTGTTTGTCTTACTACTATATTATACGCTGAGAGTGTTTTACATTAAAAATTATACTAATATTTCATTTACCGTTCGGAAAGATATTTAATAACAAAATACTCAGATCTACAATGTATTTTCAAATATACTTTACCCTGTGCGGTATAGCAAATATAAATTTCTAAGGGACAACTTTTCTAGTTATTATTCATACCATAATCTTAGATTCTTCTCTTGACTAAATATATATTTTGTTTCATATGAACGTGTAAATCTTATAAACACAAACTTATATTTTATTATGATAGACCTTGTCTGTCCTTCTTTTCAGATGAATATTGTATTACAGTTAGCGTGTTTGACATAATTTAAACTTAACACTCGTGTTGTTTTCTTACTCGTATAATGTGTCATAAATGAGTTTATACACATGATACATAATTTTATTGGTCATTATTTAGTTGACTACATTTAGTGGGTCTTATAATAATAGGAACGACGACGAGGTTCAAGTGCTAGACCGCTGCTTGAACCAGGATGTCAGAGGTTAGCATTCCATGGAAAGCGCACACATACTGTTATAAATCACTGTTAAACACCAAATCAGAGGCCCAATACGGATTAAACACTGTAAAACTAGGGTTGGTCTTTGTCCCTCTCTTCAACCTATCGTAATCCACTGCCGAACATAGATCTCCCTGACAGTTTGCTCGGATCGTCCGTTGTCTTCATCCAGCCTATAAAAGCAACCTTTCGAAAGTCGTCGATCCATCTGGTCAGCCTAGTTATTAGTCTCCCTTAACGAGAAGACTACGACTACCTTTATTAAGTCTCTAGCACCTTAAATTTCCTATAAAAGAAGTTGACTATCGACTGTAAATAATACCGCATGAGTTCCAGTACTTACATTTGTGTATGTCTTGTTAAATTTACCAATACAACGAGAACGACTGTGGCACTTTTACGAAATTTTTACACATAATATATGTAAGATTGTGTGTTCTTTTTTGACCAAATATTAACATTTAGTTTTACATTCCAAGTAATATTTTTTATACTTCTTAATTACAAACCACTAGACTATTAAGCTATTTTAATCTTTACCACCTTATAATAAATTAAACACGTGAATTCGGTATGAAATCGACCATTTAACAATTGAGATTCAAATTCGCCCAGACTCGTCTGAAAGTTGCGGCTAGTGGTAACTATTAACCGTTCATAGAATTGAATGAACATGAAACTTGCTTGAGCTGAGCCTCTACTCAAACATTCCTAAGTTGGAAATTGCCTGATTATTACGATTTCATAGTTGGACAACAGCGAAGAGTCCTTTTTATGTACCTATCTCAGACGCCAACTCGTAAATAGGTTAACTTGATTTTGTTTCTTGGATATTTGATATTTATAGGTTATTATGTTTATTTTCATATTATTTAATTTCTACATTTCATATAAAAAGGATACAAAAGATGTTAACTTTAACTGAGTTTATATAGACTCTGTTCGTCTATAACATCAGGTAAAGCTTTAGAAATAAAAATTGTGATTAGGTACCATCGTGGCAGTTTTGCATTATAGTAACTTTTGATAAATGGTAAGTAGTTAGTTATAAACATTTTTTCTTTCTATGTTCATAATACCAATATATAGTAAACGTCCAGACCCATTCAGACCAGTAGGTTAAGATGTTAAACCCAAATGTTGAAGTTAAATCTAATCTGTTACTATTTTCTTTAGTATTTTAAATATATCAATAACGTGAGTAAATATTTTAGATTAATTAATTTAGATAAGTTCGCAAACAAAGCAAACTTTGAAAGTTGTGAATCTTAAAAACGAAAGAATAAATATTCTGGCAAAAAAACGTTGTATCTCAAATCAAAGCCTACTCGTACGTCAGGTTGTAATTTATAAACCGTTTCCTCTTGGAAAACATTTTCCCTTAAAATACTTTCCTAAATAAGCTTCCCATGCACTTTTGTTGATTACAATTTAGGGTTGTATACGGCCTCATACTTTGGACTTTAATAACATAATCCATATTGTAATATGCGTTTTCACCCACTCCGTTTAATTAGCAACACTGCGGACCTCACGGTGAAATGTCGCAAGTCACGTTAGCAAACAATAACTGCTTCGAAACATGAGAAAGATCAATCACGAAATAAGATATTCTTGTAATTATTGAACATCATCTTAACTTTTGTAGGAAGAGCGCAAAAAACATACAAAATTATTTACTGAACAAAAAGATTAAATTAGTTAACATTATTTCAAACTTTATATTTTATCGATATAATATTCAGTGTGCTTATACGAAATTAATAATTCCAAAAAGACATCTTAGTTTATAACCTTTACTAAACATACAAGTACTTTCGTCATCAACTGCTGATCCGCATCATTATTATTACAGTCAAAAAGGCACTATTGAACTAAGGCCTTCCTGAATGATTCTCTTCTCTATGGACCCATCACTAGCAGATATCATCCATCGACCTTTCACTACCTCAACCAAGTCATCGACCCATCTAGTTCAAAGTTTGCTTACATTTCTTTTCCGTTTTATGGACGCGACAATTACTTTACTGACGATAAATACAGCAAGTTCATATTTATGAAAAAACGAATCACACCAAAAACATTTCATGTAAAATGTTGCCATGACGACCGAATAAGGTTGCGCTGTAAAAAAGATATCAGATCTCAAGTAGAGTCAAGCTTCTGAATCTACACGACCTAACTCTACCGACCCATACTTTAACAATTTCTACAAGTATGACTTAGCTGTTTCACTACTTACTTTAGATCAGAAACTAAATATTCGCCTCACCTACAGGACTAGCGAAACGGCGAATATTGAGTGATATGTAAAGTTTGTTGAAGTAAGGGTGGCAGAGTTAGGCCGCATAGATTCAAAAGCTTGGCTCATGAGTTCTGATAAATATTAACAGCGCAAACCTTATGTGGATATCGTGACATCATTTTACATGAACTATTTTTGGTGGGATTATTATTTTACAAAACTTTTTGTCGATGAGCAATTGAAATCCTAGTTCTAATGTACCTATTTATACAGTTTGCCAACCATAGCCACTTACAAACTACGCTCAGTACTAGACTGTAATAAGTGTCCCATATCCCTCAAGGGCCTGACGCCCCTGGGGTCGCGGGACATTCCCGTACAGGAAAATATATTCCACGAAACGTGTTTACAGTAATCGAATTATTTTTCCATTTCCGCATTCAGCTTCAAAGGCTACAATTACAGGTACGAGATTTTACCTTTGTCGGTATTTTAGTGCTGTTTATACACAAAAATAATGTATTTTGACTAATTGACATGTTTTTATTATATTGAATATTATTTTTCAAATCAAATATTTAAAACTTATCTGTGAATTATGTTCGTACAAAATACTACGATAGAAAAGATCATCATCATCATGCCTACGTAAAAGTCGTGCGTGATGTTGGCCAATCCGCACTGGGCCCGCGTGGAGGACTAAAACCTATACTACATCCTTTACGGGTAGGCTCGAGCCCCTCGGTGGGGATGTATATTAAGGTGATGATGATGATTAGTGTCAATATGGACCCTGATGGGCAGAGGACAATCAGACATAAAGTTGTATCTTTTAATGATGCACTGAAAGGTAATAAGTTTTCATATATAGTATAATATACTACGAAGTAAGTACTTTCACTAATTGAGATACATACGCCTTCGTCTTATGAACTACACGCTTTTAGGGCTGCATAAGTAAACTAAAGAGCGTCGGTGGCTCAATGGTGTGAACTGTCGCCTTCATACCGGGAGGGCTGAGGTTCGAATCCCGACACGTACCAATTTGTTTCCAAATTTTCAAAAATATATGTACGTTACCTGACGCTCTTACGGCGAAGGAAAACATCGTGAGAGACCTTCATGCACGCCTGCGAAGAGATTCGAAGGTTGTGTGTGAAGTCGTCCAATCCGCACTGGGCCCGCGTGGACAACTTAGGCCTAATCACCCTATACGGTTAGGCTCATGCCCCTCGGTGGGGACGTTTAATGAGCTGATGATGATGAAGTAAACTAAAACTCGAGATATCAAACGCAAAACAATATTTTTACAAAGAACACAGACTTCTAATATTACTATTACTAAAAATAAATGTTTAGGTATATCGAAATACTTAATAACTTTATAATTTTCAAATCTTTGCCAAATAAACCAAGAGTTCTGTGTAGATATCATGTTTCTTAAAATGAGAATGAACTGTTCCCAGCAATTAATTTTGTGCATACCCAATGGCTTTTATAAATAATAGGTAATACGAGTACTCGTATACAGTAATCGGAACCCCCCGAACTAAAATAATTTTATTATTAAGAAATCAGGTTACTGAATATAAGTAGGTTGATCACTAAATTTCAGATTAGGAATAAAGTTTACCGAGTTTGAAAGGGATCTATCGTGTAACGCAAGGGACCCGCGATAAAAACTTTGGAACAAACCAAATCCAGCTTAAAAAGCTTTCAGTAGTAAAGATTTGTTGGAGTTTATTTTATAATATTAATAGGACCGTTCTATCCTAATAAATAATATTACTTTACATGAAATCGTTTTTTAGTATAATAAACCACATACAGTAAAATGGGAACAGAACAGTACTGGTAGAATGTTTTATCTTCTGGTATATGCTTAGATAAACAAACTAAGACTCATCAAAAAGTGTCCGTGGCTAAAGTATGTCCAGTCAGTCATGCGTCAACTGGGCAGAATTTTCAATCATTATCACATCACTCCCTTCATGTCATAGTGACATAGTAGTGTGCTCGTGCTTTTGGTACAAACCTTTATATCATCATTTTAATTTTATAGCATATATAACAATAAGCCACCGTATATGTCATGCGGCTCGGACATTTTTTGGTTGATATTTCTTCGCTAGTGTGCATCTAGTTTTTTCATTATTTATCTAAAGGTCTATCTTTTGGGGTCCAACCAACGTCAACTGTTACTTTGTTGCATCCATCAAAGTATTATGAATAGGACCAGTGTAGCGTGTCACATAGGTTAAAATAGGCCACTAACCTATACCCAATGAACTCTTTAGTTGTGATAGTAGAGTCCGCTGCACCACGTTTTATAGTCAGCATTCTACAATAATTCAGCCAATTTGGGCTAACTCTAATATCAGGACTAATAATATCGGACGCGACATGAGTCCCAGAAAACGCAGAAACGTTGAAACCCAAAAAGTCGTTATCGACTTCAACAACAGCTTCAGCGTCTGGAATTAGCTTCCAGACGCAGTATATTATATGACATCCACTTTTAACCGATGTTAGAAGTGAGCGTTTCTTGGTCACAAAGGTTGCAAAATTCGTAGGTTTTTGAAGAAGACTTATACGGATACTGACCAAAATACAAAGCAAAAGCTTTGCCATCAACACGCTAAATAGGAGAAACTGAGAGTCACGCTTACACTTTTCCGGTAAAACCGTAAAATTCACATGCGGTTAAACCGAAAGCGAGGTATCAAAAAAGCTGTCTGTACAATACGTTGCATTTTTAACTTACCATATAGTACGTTAAAAGCGGCATTTCCCATTCCGTGCCGATGAACTTGACTATGCACATAATAATAAATAATTCAAACGCAGGGAATATTCAGGACGCAGTGAATTCTAGTAACGCCGCGAGCGTCTCACATGTTCGTATTGAAAATTTATTCGTCGACTGCATACAAGGTTAAATCAGTGCACTATAGTATTGTCAGTGTCACGCATAGCAAGTTCTATGCAGCACAAAGCAAATCAGTTAGACATCATGATTTCTTAATGAATACCTATTTCACAGCATATGTTACCTATGCTTATAATATGTCAAATGTATCTACAAAATTATTTTGTAAATACCTATACTTTTGTTGAAAATGCATGCCTATGCCCATTTTTTTATGTAAACCTATCAAAACACTATCATGAAGATTGTAATATATAAACGAAAATTAATTTATGCAACTTCATTGTATAGAACAAAGGAGATTGCTTGTTATATATTACAATAATTTGTAGCATCATAACATGTGGTACTTGAAAAGAGTATTTATTACAGACAGGCAGAGTACGCTTTAGCGTGTTGACAGCAATTAACATAGCACAACCCTAACTGCACGTTCACGAGTTCACTGAACAGGTTTCTGCTGGTACTTTAATATGCCAACGCATTGTTGACATCAAAACAACATCAAACCTGACAGGCGTATATTTGCTCGCGTATATACACTTTATAGTGAAACTAAATGAATAAATAAGAGGATAAATTAGAAGAAATTTCAACTCGACATTGTAAGTGGTATAAATTAGGTCCGTAATGTAACTTTTGAAAATTACTTAACCTCCAAGAATCCTAATCACGTTACTCGAATTTAATCGGATTCTTAAATTATGTTTTTAATTTGTTTTAATACAAAACTTGAAATCAAAACTGCAGTCCATACGTTTATGTGTGTTTATTGAAGCTATGAGAATATANACTAAAAAACCTTTTTAAAAGTCAAAAGAATTTTATACCGCCAGTATTCGCATCTATTATATCGAAGCTAGCGGCATTCAGTACTGGAGGGAAACTCTTTGTAGCCGTTACTCCTTTGAAGGAGTTTATACAGAGTAAGATTTTTTTATATAAGTGAATTCATACGCTATGAGCCGTGTAAGCGCGAATAAAGGGTGACTGGTGCAAATTTTAACACTGTATTTGTAACTTTCACTTGTAGCGACTTCAAAATGTGACCTTGGTCGATTAATTTAACCATAGGACCTAATATAGATCCTAGTTAAATTTTTACTTAAACCTAATGACTAAGAAATAACCCCAAATGATTTAAGAATTAAATTCTCTTCTCTGAGGGTGATGTTAAATAAACCTATTAAGGTAACATAAAACAATCTTGTAACTTTCACTTGTAGCGACTTTAAAATGTGACCTTGGTCGATTAATTTAACTGTAGGGCCTAATGTAGATCCGAGTTAAATTTTTACTTAACCCTAATGACTAAGAAATAACCCCAAATGATTTAAGAAATAAATTCTCTTCTCTGAGGGTGATGTTAAATAAATCTATTAAGGTAACATAAAACAATCTGACATAAATACGTCAAACTTTAACTCGGTTTTTTTTTATGTCAGTAAGTGTCCTGTACACTCAAGGTCAAGATGCTCACCAGATGGTAAGTGATACACCTGACCATAACAGAGCGGCTTTTAAAGGAAACCAAGTACTGACAAACAGTAATTATTAACCATCATAATCGCACTGCACCCGACACCTGTGACAATAGATGTTAGGTCTCTTAAACCCGAATTTCACTAACCCATTTTCCGGATTTTCAAAATCGTTTTGGTCAAAGACTGTTAATTATGATTGGACCAATGGACACTTAGCATACTTTAGAGTTTCAATGAAAGAATCTAATAAGTGGCGACTCATGTCCGATAAGGATCATCCTACTGGGATCCCACTAACGCTTATAAAGGCCACATCCAAAGCGTTCTTTTGCGCAGTAAGTTAACAATCACTAATAAAATATGATGGCAATACCCGCCAATAATTCACCACGAATCCTAAAAAAAGAAGCACAATGCTGCTGCTTTAAATTAATTACAAAATTAATGAAATAATAATAAATTTTGATCTCATTATTCATTAGGAGTTTATAAACTTAATCATCTGTAAGTGTACCTAATATATAGATGTAAATTAAAATGGCAACTTATAGAATTCAGTTCACATATAAATTTTACAAAAAGCAATCTGTTGAAGCGAAAGAAATGGGTGAGAATGGGTCACCCGTACTTACAGACAATTACACTTATTTATTTATCACATATACCTTTATTTCTTTTATTAGTGGCAGAATTTAATTTACTGACTGAAAATACGCAATTAGACGTGACATTAAACCGGTCATATTTTCTGTTCATCATTATATATTCTTCGCTAATTTAATGTGTTTGCTAAGTTGTGATATGGCTCTAGGTGCCCACACTGCATATAATATGTACAAATACTAATATACAGACATATTAATTTTGGTACATATAATTTACCTTCAAAATATGAAACCATCGCTTTGACTTACATATAATTATCACAGCACCTATCTGTTATAACGTTTCATGCCAAGATGCAGCAAGTAGTCTTTTAGCATAAATTGCATACTGTAATATGATACTTTAAAAGCTTATACGAGTAATATTGCACCGGAAATTTTAAAGCCTGCTCCATATCGATTAAATTATTCTACATTATCCCAGCTTACTTTGTAATCTGTATTCAATCTCCTCTTTCCTATGAGTAAATTACGGTTCCGTTGGGTACAATGCATTTGAATTAAGGTATTAATGGAAAACGAAGTAAATACAATGAAACAAATCTTTATCCAAATCGTTTATTAATTACAATGTTCTGAATATATTTGACTTGTTTTTGTTGTATGTATTTTAATAGGGTTGTCTTATATGTTTATGTATCCACAATAATTCAAATATATATAAGTTTGTGTTTTTGTCGGTCTTTCACAACAAATCGGTTCAAAGATTTCTCGTATAACAATTGAAAAATAACCAAGGCTACTCTTTATCTCTTTTTCACCCTCGCTTCTCTAAATGAGGGGGTGGAAGTTTGTATAGTGCCTTCTGTAATTTCAAGGATAGAAGCTTAAACCTGGAACCTCTGCGGAATATTTGTCAGTAACACAAAACAGAATTCGAACCATGACAGACTTCATTAAGGATTAAAAGGCATAATTATTTGGAAGCCTAGCTTCTAGGCTAATATTTTCACATAGATAGGTCTCGGTTGAGGAATCATGTTAAATGTAACTAGATCCCATAACGAGTCCTTCTATTTACACTAAAGTAGCTGATCTTAATTGGTTACGAATAATACAAAAGGCGTCTCTCAAGGG
>PQWD01009905.1:0-25362 GCA_019425675.1 Leucinodes orbonalis | reverse complement strand
CGAGAAGCAACGAGTGATAATGTATGAAGTAGTTTTGACAAAATGTATAATCAAAAGCATACTATCCTAAATATTTTTAAGAATTGTTTTAATTAAAATTGATGGAGATGCTTTGGGTCATAGGCATTTTTGAATAAGCCGCGCAGGTTACGCTAAAATCTTCTAGACACACGGCTTAAATCGTAAAAAAACATAATATCTCATGTTTATTTACGATTTAAGCCGTCGTCTAAGTTAACTATAGCGTCTGTCAAGCATAGTATCCTTGAGTAAACAACTATTTTTAACGCTTAACCTTTTGTTTTTAATCTATAAATATAAGTTATAATAAGTTTCTTACCTGTCAGATCTAAAGAAGAGAATTTTTCCTGTTAAAATTACCAGAAAGATTATAACAGATCTTAAAGTTTTTTTACTTCTAATGGCATCTAAAAGTCTAAAATAGGTATCAAGTACAAACAAGTATTTTACTTCTCAATCCTTTGCTAATGCTATAGAAACCGAATTCAGGTGGTAATTTATGAGCGGTTTTCAAGACCGAACGCATTGTCCGGTGAAGCTGTGAAGGCCGCACGCAGGTGGTTAAGTTACTAAATAGGTGGAAGGTGGTCAAAGATTCAACAAGAATCATACTATTCTCAAAAAATAATTTAAAAATTTTTATTGCAACACCAGGTCAGCCATGGCCATCTAGCTATGCTTAAGAATATAAGAAGTATTCATAATAATATGAAAGATGCTGAAGATAAATATGTAACATATTGCGCGTCAAATGCTGATAATGATGATGCAATAGTTGATAAAATGGATGATGCTGCAAAATTTATTGTTACTTCTACCCCACAAAAAGGTCCTATTGGTACAATGGATTTTATTTTATTTCTTATTTTTGATAAATTAGATGGTATTTTGATCTGCTTTATTTTTTATTATTATGTATACAGATTGGCCAGGACACTCACATGGTAAGTGATACGCCTGACCATGACAGAGCAGCATTGATGGAGACAAACAACTTCTATAAACAGTTACTACTCTCCATCAATGCCGCACTGCGCCCATCACCCGAGACAACAGATGTATACCCGGTAAGTTTACTGGCTACAGTGCCCTCATCCCGAAACACAAAAGTGCATAACACTTCTATTCCACGGGACGATATCTGGCACTGCGGTGGTATCTACTTTGGCGACTCAGTATCGAGTCTACCACCTAGCATTCAGTCATCAGTAATTCATCATCATTGTTCGGTTATTGTACAATGAAATCGAATTTTTTCATCTAGTTTTTTTTTTTAGGGAAAATGTGTCAGTAATGCATGAAAACAGTTTAATTGTCAAGGAGACCATGATACAGAAATGGTACGAACTATATTAGTATTCGTAACTTATATTACTACGTTTTTATATTAGTAACTACCTTATGATTTTTAGGGAAAATGCGATTTAAAGAAATCTACTTCCATGTTTATAAACCATCTGTTTGATATGAGCGAAGTGGAACGTGTTATAACTTGCGATAATTCTGAAGCGATGCGAACTGATTCTAACGATTTACTGACGGAAGCTATGACAAACATTATGGAATCGTAAATTCAGCACTTGGAAACCTTCGGTCAAGAAGTTCCAAACAAACTATATACTGAAGGTGAAATATCTCCAAGTACCGACAACTCTGGTTATTCCCTTTTGGCCGATGCCTACACAACACAAAATGGCAATGACATGACATTTTGTGTCGATCATGGCGAAACCTATGAAAATATCGAATATGGTGGGACGTCTGCAGAACAGGTAAGATTAAGTAAAGTTGAAGTGTCGAAGCGAAATGTAATTATAAATATTAGATAAATGTTTGTATAACATATTGATGTTAAAGGAGGGAGATAAAAATAAGGCCAACGATCGGAATCGGAAGGATGTTGATTTTTATGAAAATACATTTCTGACACTGAATCGTAAGTATGAATAACAAAATAGTAATATCTATTTATTATTACTAAAGACAATATACCTTTAAACAAATTTAACTGTAAATTATAAGGTGATTACGATCAATGTTCTGATGAAGACGGTGAACCAGTGCTACACGATACTAAGGGCATGTCGCTGCAGGAAGTAGAATTGATGGCTATGAACACGCCTGTTGAAGAAACACTAGAAGAGATCACAACGCCGACGGTAGAAAATTATGCTTTCGATTTTTTGTTGCAATACTAAGCTACGTTTAGATAGCAATAGAGCCCAGAATGCTGAATGTGCCAATATTAAGTCATCTGCACTATACACTTGCCTAGTAAAGCTGATAAGGCCATGTGCAGTCAACAGCAAATCCAAAAAAAAAATGTAACCGAACAATACTAGTCTAATATTAATACAATACGAACGGATTATTCCCATAAGTCTCCTCTAGCTCTGTCGGCTAGTAATAAATGGCTCAAGAAAATTCCCTTTATCACCCGGTTTACAATTTGTCCCCTTCTAATTCGTAGCAGAGGAAAAGAATGGGACTTTTTTCTCCCAGTTGCCCCCGTCTCCTGAGGGAATAATATACGTTCAACCATCAGTATGCATTAACGGTAGTGAAATGGGTATTTTTATTGAGATACTAATGAGCTGCACCACGTCTTCCTATATTATATAGATAGGTGTGTATTGAAGGTAATACAATTACGTTTTATGTCTATAATAATATAATGAGTTATTTAAAATATCCATTCCACTACCCGTGGTGTAAACTGGTGGTGCTATGTATATATTTTTAGTTTTATCTATAGCACCTGAAAATCGTACAAGTGCAAGCTTTCTTTCTCTATATTTTTTTAATTCTCTCGCTTAAGGCCCATATTCCCACTTTGGGGCCCTTTCAAATAATATTAAATGGAAAGTATTAGGGATACTTCTAAAATAATACAAATATTTAAGGTCTCAAGTTCGACGGATTTTTTATAATATTGATATTTATCTTAAAGGCAAATAACAAGGACTTTGCGGCAATTTCTGATGTGTCTGCTTCGGCCAGTGGGTCACGTAAAAGTAAATTAGTTCAGCAATGCCGCTCACAAGGGGCACGACTCCTGGCATGCCTGCGTGGGTGGTGGAGGCGTAAGACACCTGGGAAACGCAAGGTAACCTTTTTAGATTATGAATCGTGTCAAAGCAATCCAAACATTACATATTTGTCTTCCCACGTTAATACTAAATCACGTCGGTATAATGTGTCCCCCCTTGCTTCCTTGACAAGTATCTAACTATAAAATATATGTGTAGGAATGACCAAAATAATACTCAATCCTTCCCTGAATATTAAGACCAGACCAGGCCTGACCTTACCTGTTATCTATAAACAAATGAACTATTGGATCATAAAACATTGTGGTCCCTGAATTGGTTATACGAGTATATGACCAAAACCATAATTCAACATGAAAAGTTCATTCAAAAATGATTATTTTATTCTTGAAACCAGGAAGCAAGAATTCCCGGCTCTGTTAGAAGTATGTGTCCACTATCACCAGACGCAAGACGCAGAGCTGCTAGTCTTCTCGGTCAAAGGCGGCTATTCACTTCGTCACCTCCTTCGAAGCATGTGGTTTGGAAGTTCAATACTGTCAGCGAAGCTCTTGTCAACTCTTCCCGTTGGAAGAATTACACCTTTGATGTGAATCCAGATAAATGTGGTTAATATTGACCAACCCACGTTAAATTTTTGTTCAATTATTTTCTCTATTTGTGTGACTACATATGAATTAAAATGTCTTAATATATTTTTGTGTATTCATTTTTATTTATGCAAAAAAAACAATCATAATAATATTTCATGTTCGTCTGTCAATTAGAATACTGAACACCTTGGCTTCCAAGAGCGGATCCATATACCTATATCACACGGATCGATCGAAATAGTTTAACGTAAATGTAGATATATACCAATGGAATCGGAGTCAAAATAATGAAAGGAAAAGCTAAAAAGCTTTTCGTCTCGTTTTCTCTTGTACGATAGTAATGCGTCCAAAGACGAGACAGAGGTAGAGCAACTCCGCCGAAAATAGACTGGTCGCGGATTCCTGGGCTAAATCTCAAATATCCAGACGGGAGCGCCATCTAAGCCAGTTAAAACAGTCCCGCGAAAAGTTACCGAGCCCCACTTCTTGTCTGAACGTCTGCCAGTGAAGACCGGGAGGGAACCAACCACCACCACACAAAATGGTGAGTCAACTACGACGGCAGTGAATGTGAAACGGTGTACAGTGAATTATACGGACTGTCAGATCTCAAGTGGTTTAAGGAACGTGTAACTACCTCGTGAACCAATTCCGCAGACCGGAAAAGCTCGCGAGGGATTGATCTTCAGCACTCTGATCATAAAAAAGTGTTGTGCTCAAATAGTGAGAAAACATGGTATCGTATACCCTACCTGTTCTTATAGCAAAATCAATAGTGTCGGAGTACTGCAAAAACACATCATGAAATATCAAACACACTGCATGACACGCTAAAACATCAAAATAACGAAATGTTTTTGGTCATTTTCAGAGCGACCTCAGCAAGAACGACATTGAAAGTAAGTTACTTTTTTCTCACATATAACTTGAATAATATATGTAATAAAGATAAATTAGTAATACGAATATTTCTCTAAGAAAACCCGAGAACATCATTAAAAATAAATGTACTACTAATATATATTAACGAAAAGAACTTATCATATAATATGCTTAGTCTACCAAAACTGCATGTACCGATGAATTACATAAATGAAATGGGAATAAACATATCTTCTATGTTTAGCATTGATTCTCATAAAAGGCGCGCGTTACTATGTGATGTCGGTAGCGGCGCCAGTCGACACTGCGCGCGCGCTGCGTTCCAAATTTAAACATCGCGTCACGTGATCCCGAACCACCGCCCGCCCAAACAGAGAAACTCCGCTCAAATTTCACTTACCATTTTTTACCGCGGTGGAAGGCTAACTGTTTTAGTAGCGTGTTATGACTCATATTTGGCTTATAGTAGGGGTTCTGTTGATATGATAAATCATTATCAAGGTCAACATATCTAGCAATCAGCTGTTTGCAATGATACATGAACATAGATTGCAATGATCAATTTAACAACTTTAGCAACGATGGTACAGAAACTCGATACAATTATTAAATATTAGAACTTTTCGGTTAATGCCCCAATTTAAGAGACTTATTATGAGATTCGATTCAGATGTAATGTTTTTGCGATCATAGTATCCAGGATGGCCAGTTAGTTTGGCACCTATTTAAAATTAGAACAGAGTTACAATCGGATATTATTAGAATGTGACTCATGGGTTTGCAGTAAAGATTTGGAAACTCATGGTGGAAGGTATTATTTTAGGAGAAGAATGTACGCCCACGCACTCTGCCCACGCGTAGGAGGTACCTGTGCGCAAATACGCATGAAGAATTGTTATAGATATTAGGACGGTAATATTTTCTCACATTCATTAAAGAATACTTGTAAAATCAGAATAGTTTTTGCGAATAATAGTCTTTATTCAGTCAAGATATAGGCTATCGTGTCTTAAACAATTTAGACTATTTACTCGAATGTGATGTTTCGATTTAACTTTATGCATGTATGTACATGCAGCAATAATTTTTAAAAATCAAAATCTTTTAGTTTATCTTAATTTGGTAACAGATATGATCCATAAATCAAATTGTAATTTAAAAACTTATTTGTAAATGTTTTAGGAAAATATTATGTTTTGGAAACAGTTAGGCACTGTAAAATTTGCTTTAGTTTTTCTATTTTTTGGCATCTCATCAAATAAAAATGAATAAATTCCAGTTTACAATAAATAACAATCTTAATTTTTAAAATATGTATGAACTTAAGCTTTATCTAAAATATCAGAGTTGTAAGTCATAGTTCAGGAACGCCAACAATTTATATGGTCATGAAATGAATTTATTTACTTATGATTTTATAAATACTTAGTCATATTTATTATCTAAAATGTTTCGTACTTCTTGTTATTCTTGATATACTCTGAATATTATTAATTTTGATTGCTGTGGGAAAAAATACTTCGAGATTCAAAAATTGAGTTACCTAAATGGCCTTCCAAGATCATAACTTATAATGTCTTGGTGTTCTCAGGGCATCCTTCGCCTTCTCCATCTACGACTTCGACGGCTCCGGCAAGATCGATGCCTACCACTTAGGTGATGTCCTGAGGGCGCTGAACTCCAACCCTATTTTAGCGACCATCGAGAAGCTCGGTGGCACCAAGAAGAAGGGCGAGAAGCAGCTTACGGTAATGAAATTACTCGTCATACTAAAAGAAACAAATATAGACCGTGGAAAAATAATTTCGAAAGCAACTATGATCTTTACTTTCAAACTACGAAAAGATTGCATCCTCCCGATAGTGTGGTTTTGAATGCAAAGTTGCTTCAGTTTACACACACACACACATACACACAGAAACACAAGTAAATGTATATAATTTGACTGCTTTTTCGTTACAAGTGTGTAAATGTGGCTTGGCATCTAATAAATTATATTATTGTTTAGTAGTAAAATTTAGTGTAATCTAGCCTCGGTGCATACTAAAATAACAATACAATGAATTGAACTGAAAGGTCTTGGAATAATTTAAAATAAACAAGGTCAGTATTCAAAGAGACGTAACGTCGTAAAATAAAGATGTTACTTTAATTCTGTAATTATTAAATCTTTTTAACCGTATTTTGGCACAAATCCAATTATTGACATTTGTGTTACACATGTTTCTTGTCATCAATCGTTGTTTGCTTGATTTTATTTTAATATTGATGAACCATGGAGTAGAACAACAGTGTATTTTATGAATTCAATATTATGTTTTGTTACTTTATAAAGTGCACGGGTCAGTCAGTTCGCTCACCTGGTGGTAAGTGGTACGCATGACCATTACAGATGCAGTGTTGGTGGAAATTAATAACAGTACAGAACAGAAGATTGGGTTTAAATCAGTAGGAAATTAGGAATATTACATGTGTAGTGTGTTCGATATTTAAAACAATATACGTTTCTTACCTGTACATACAGCGTGTGACTGTGTGTGTATTCATGAATTATTTCCTAATTTCAGCTCGAAGAGTTCCTTCCCATCTACAGCCAAGCAAAGAAAGACAAAGACCAAGGCTGCTATGAGGACTTCTTGGAATGTTTGAAGCTGTACGACAAGAATGAGAACGGCCTCATGCTTGGCGCTGAGCTTACACACACCCTTCTCGCGTTAGGTACGTATCTTAATTGTCATATTACATTTATTGATATTGTTATACGGGGTTATACACTCATTGTTTTAATAAAAATTTGAATCTAAAATGTTAGTTTAGAAATTGATTTCCATAAATCCCAATAATTCTTATTCTAGAAAATAGCTAAGGTCACCAGTTCTATATTCACTATTCAAAGAATAAAAGCCGTAAACATTATTGGCAGTCGCTTGGAGGTTGCTCGCGTGTTTAATTTAGAACGGTACCAATTTAATCTGGAGATTTTGGCAATGTTCTAACAACTGGACTGGAATTATTTTAAATGCCTCAGACATTCATATCCAACAAAGGTTTTCTCAAAACAAGCTAATTGTTGGATACCGTCTTTGACATTAAATTTCATATCTAAAATAATATTGCCTAAATCCAAGCTTGTAGACTTGTCGCAAATAGTTTTTGTTTCCAAAAGTTTTAAATTGGCAAGTTGCTAAGAATTTTACTCATTCATTACCATAATGTAGCTACATTTCAAATAGTTCAAAAGGCATTTACTTAAAATTAATTCTACTCGTCTTATAGCATTTTTATAAACAGCAAGCAGGTCTCTTTGAATATAACGGGATAATTTTATCACAAAATATTTAACTTTTTAGGTGAGAAACTGGATGACAAAGAAGTCGACGAAGTCGTTAAGGACTGCATGGACCCCGAAGATGACGACGGCATGATCCCCTACGCACGTAAGTTTATCAATTTCACCGAAAATACTATTTTGAACCCTTTTAAAACACCATCATTCCAATTAAGAGCCATATACTTAGATATCAAAAACTACACAACAAGTATTTGTTAAGTTAGAAATAACTTGTACCGCAATGCAAAACTCCGCATTTCGAATATGCATGACATAATGATCCGCTCCATTACTTACCTGGAGTTTTACCAATCCCTGATGGTCATCATACGGCATGGTAAAATCTCATTACGTCGTTAATCACGTATTGTATCCACATTAAGTAATACTGAACAGCATGAGGGAAAAAAACAAATGCATGTAACCCTTCTCTTACATAATTATACCTTTCCAGCATTCCTGAAAAAGGTGATGGCGTAGAAGACAACATCACATCATGTCTTAGTTATAAGATCGTAAGTGATAAAATAAAACGCCGCTATCGCAGACTTCTTTACGCTTACAGCCGGATTTTTGCCTTTATTTTCAACTGTTCTACTGCTTTTATTTTTAGTTTCTTTGTATTGAGTTGTTTGTAATCTATCACTTTCATAATTTTTAATACGGCTTCAAATTAGTTGTATCCAGTTTTTTTTCTATCAAAAGCGACATTCTTATTAAAGGGTTTTTAAATGTTTATCAATGATTCAGCCTATTTCTTTTCTGAACTTTCTAAAATCTTCCGTAGCTTATACGTGTGAATTATAGGCATGAATATTTATGTGAATTTTGTGTGTTGGCAGCTTTCCTTCGGAAAATGTGCGACGGCTGGGGTGCAAAGAAGGAGGAAGAGGAGGCCGCGCCCGCGGAGGGCTAAGGCTAGGTTACGCGAGCAGCTCACCGGACGTCCGCGGCGGGCGGCGTCCGCGCACTTCCGCGCTACGCTGCCCGTCGCTTGCGCCCGCATCTCCTCCCAGCCCTTTTCGCCCCGTATACTCCATCTTATATACGGACTACCAATTTTTTATACTATGCAACAATATTTGTACAACTTACATCACTGACTGTACATACTAAAGTAAGATTAAATTAAATAACTGTAAAACACACGTTGTACGTGTCTTTAAATTTTATTGTTATTTATTAAGTACATTAATATATAATGACAAAAATTCAAAAAAGCCGTAAATTATTTTATAATAAATTGTTAAAATGTTTAGACTTGTCTCAATTGATTTTGCAAATCTCAATTGAATGAAACATAAATCCCATACACCATTTAACGTAGGTACCCAATTTAAAACGATTTAGGTATTATGATTACAATATTAAAACTTTATTAATCTATTCGAGCTTATTTCTAATTCACCTAATTACTTAGATACACAATGATCTAACTAGATGCACACATCACACTCAACAAGTGTTCGCGGTCAGTTGGGCAGAATTTTCATTAAAGTCACGTCGCTCGCTATATGTCATAATGACATAGTATTATGCTCATGCTTCTGATTTTGTACTCTATCTATGACGCGTTAAGATAAAAATGTATTAAGCGTTAAGGTTCTAAATAAAACTAAGTATACGTATGTGTCATGGGGCTCGGTAATTTTTTGGTTGACGTTTCTTCGTGATTGTGCATCTGCTTAGTTTAATGTTGATTTAAGCCTAATAAGCAACAAACATCGAAACAAGAGACAAGCGAATTAGGTACTTACGTAATAACAATAAGGCGAGACAGTGTGGGATTTGTTCAATTGATTTGTCATTGCCATTAAAGAATCTTCTAAAGAGTAACATTAAAAAGACTTAATGACTTCTAATCATTAAGGTGCTTTCAATTAGGTTTTAGTTAGTAAGGGTACTTTTATTATAGATGTAACGTTCGCCGCTGAAATAAAGCCCTCCAAATGACTTCCATTATTGTGGGTTCGGACTTCCCCATTCCGATCCATTGAGTGTTAGCTAGAGCGTTATTTATTTGGCAATCGGCATGGAGAATGGACCTCGGCAGGAAGGGGTGGCTTGGATCCTAAAACTTGTATGATTTTCACGACTGAAGCCTTTTACAATCCCTAAAAGTGTAGAAACTAAAAAAGCTTAGTATTTTCCTTAACTAAGTTGTATAAAATAATACAAAACAATTGGTTTACTTTTGAAAAGGATGAAGAAACCTTAAATAATTTTACGTGCTATCCATTGAAACCAATTAAATACAAAAAAAAACTAGTTTAACACCTTATAATTATTTATAGACAACTCATCATCATCAGATACATATTATACATCCCAACCGAGGGGCACGAGCCTATACGGGCAGGCCGTATAGGGTGTATAACAGTCGTCCACACGGGCCCAGTGCGAATTGGCCGATTTCACGCACAACATTTGAATTTCTTCGTAGGCGTGCGCAGATTTCGCCACGATGTTTTCCTTCACTGTAAGAGCGTCAGAAAAAACATACATATATTCAAAAATAAATTGTAAAACAAAAATATATTGGTGAGTGGAGGGATTTGAACCTGCACCCTCTAGATCGGAAGGCAACAGTCGATACCAATGAGCCACCGACGCTCTAATAAATAATGAAGATAACTGTAAGTGTAACAACAATTTATTACAGGATGCCACTGTAATAAACATTATAGGAGAACAGATTATTGTAGAATGTTTAAGTCTGGAAAATAAAATGCTTTTTACTAAATGTCCATAATACCCCAAGGACAACACTATTTCTAGGACCTGTAACGCCGAGTGGGTTGATTGAAGCAGATGACATAATATACATATTGGTTTTATGTTTCGTATTATCTTTCCATTTCTATAATTGGTCGAAGAAAAAAACAATACATGTTTATTCGGAACAGGACTCCTCCTAGCATGTACTATGTGTTATGAGGATTATTCCAAAACACCCAAAAACAAAAGTATTACCAACGTACACTACTGGTTATGCTGTTTGTGTATCTATGATTTCGCAGTAATATTTGTAAGTCCGATAAATGTACCAGGACTATTTTCGTTAGATAGCAGATGACTGGGTCAAGTTCTTTTCAGGGGACAGCAGGAAAAAATATTTGTTTTTCGGTCACCTGTCAACTGTTCTGATAGTTGCTTAATTTTCACGGTAATAAATATAAATACATAAATATCCACTGACATTCACACAGCGCCATCTAGCCCCAAGTTAAGTGTGAAGCCTGTATTATGGGTACTAAACAACGGATAAACATACTTTTATACATTTTTTTTTGTAAATACATACATGTTATACATAGAAAACACCCAGACCATGTTTGTACTGCCCGGAGATCGAACCCGTAACCCTTGGTGTTGCAGAACCGCGACACCAAATGGGTCGTCAAATCAACCTAAAATCGAACCTCGAGCGGACATAGAACAGTATGGTACGATTCACGACAATGACGAGGACGGCCTTCTGCGTAATATGAAAACTGTTTTATTGATAGTGACGCAATAGTAATAAATATTGAAACATTATATGAGCGTAAACAAAATACAAAATTCCGCCGTCGCTGCCACCGCAGCTCCAAAGGGACCATAAAAATTACTTCGCAGTGATCATCTTTCGTGAATCATATTATACGTACATAATAAAGTTGATTGTTACAGTTTATTGTTTAATTTACGTATTATCAAAAGGAATAAATATTTTTATTTATTTATTTTTATTTAAGCGCAGCCTTCTATTTGTTAAGGTTGAGAGCCATTGCTGCTGCCAAGGCTGCACTACACAGTCGTACTCGGGGTGCCCGACCCATTGGCGGGTGAGGATACGCCAGAGTGGGGTTTAGTGGGTAAATTCCAGAGAGTGCGCTACCACGGTGCACTAGTTACACATATCCGCGGCGATGCCTCGATCATCTGGCGCGTAAGTCGAGGACTTACAACTCAGCAAAAATAAAGGCCAACACCAGAAAGTTAAGAAAATATGAAGTTGCTGTTTTTGTATGTTATAAATACACGGAGTTACTATTTCAATAGGTAAAACTGGTTAAAACAAAAAACTACATAAAACATTTTTTTACCCTTAACTGAGAATCATAACGGATTTCTGGGACCTTAGTTAAATTAAATTAAATTATTTATTTGCACCAATAAACAGTTTTACATATAAAGTATGAAACCCTGGCTGCAAAACTAGTATAAACAGTGTTATGTGTTATGGAAGCCAGTGTCTTCCCAAAAAGATTAGCCAAATATAATTAGTACATCATAAATAATAATACAAAGTTTTAAACACATGCTAAGTAATAATGGTTTAAGCATCTAGTTGCTTACAGTAGAGAAAAATAGGTAACATAATATTATAACACAAAAGTTCTTGCAAATGTTCATGGGAATCATGGGAGGCGGTGTCATTTACCGTTGGGTGAACCGTATAGGGACTCGTTTCTTTCCTGTTCAATAAAAAAATAAATTAAACCAGGAGTTTTGTAATATTTATCCTATAATACTACCTGAATAGATTGATGTAATGAAAAAGTACTGCGCTATTTAATTTGCTCACGATTTCACGGCTTACTAAAACAAATGCATTCAAAAGAAAGTCAGGAGGGAAGCACCTATAGATATCACAAAGGGCTTGGCTGGTCAATGCCCGTTTAAAACAGGGTCAACTGGGGGTGTCGTTTGCCAAAATCACCCTCGAGCGAGCCAAGAAAAATGGCGCGCAAACCATTTTCCCGGCATCAATACAATCGTTCGGGAGCGGTCGGCTCTCAATCGGAGCCCCTCGGCACTTGCGGCGTAAGAGGCTGGGTGATCATGTTGCCATGGTAAAGGAACTGCCATAATTCGTGGTAAATGTTCTTCCTTAAATAAAATATCTTGATAAAGCATTTGTATTTTTTTGTCATTTCTATGAATCATCAACGTATAAGTATTCCAGGTTACTGCATACTTCTCTACGTATGGTTGGGAACAATATTTTAGCAAATAATTGGGAAATACTTTTTCTGTAATACTTATCTGCAGGTACATTTCAGGCAGGGAGCGTATATGTTAATTAAGTCTGTGTGCAGTATAAGCCTTTTGTTTAATCAGTTATTATCGCCGTGTGGTGTTGCTGAAAAGCAAACTGTAAAACACTGGCGATAAAAATAATTATAAGATAAACGATGAAATTACTGTGAAAAAAAAAAACACTTCGGAATGACTTAACATATAAAAATATCATCTTTAACTTTCCTTAAGCTAAACAGTGCGTATTTAAATATTTATTTGAATCAATCTTATTGGAATGGGGATTTTCTCATACGAAGGTGGCAACACCAGTCGCCACAAATCGTCTGAGCGAGCAAATTTCCGCGCCAGTGTTTATCTCGCTGCTGCGCGCGCCACCGTGCCGCTGTCGCGTGTGCTATCAGTGATAAGGTGTGTTTGCCGGCCGGACAACAACCTTCTCATAAGTACGAAACTACGCTAACACAATTATAGATAAAAAAAACTAAAATCACTAATTATTTTTTTTATACCTATGATATGCGCAATTATTGCAACATTGATTTTTCCTATTATATACATAATATATGTATGGTATGAGGTGGTACTGAATTTGCAGGAGGTATAAAACGCAATATTTGCACAAATATATTCGCCAGTCAGAACGACAATAATATTTACATATTATCTCAAACAATTACATAGGCAAACCCTCATTTGAGTAATCTATAGAATAATAAAAGTCTCATTTCAATACTTACCCAACTACACGCACCTTTAGTTCTTTTAGTAAATGCAAATAAGCCTTTTAAATCAAATGTTTCATTGCCTTTCCTCCTTCTCACAAATCCAAGGTAGTACGTATTTTTTCACGATTTCTAATGCTTTGATTTTTACATCAATTGGGAAATAAATGGCTTGAGAAACAGTTTTTAAATTGAACATTTTCGTATCATTCCGCGAAATAATAAATTCTTAGGAACCTCTGCGTAAGTTTATAATAACGATTATACTTATAATGAGTTGCATATTTTGCTGTGTGTATAATATTATGTCACTATAAACAAAACCTTGTTTATCAACAGCAATCACAAACATCTACCTACCAGGAATATTATAAATAATTGCAAATGAAAACCTACTTTCTGTAAAAATAAACACTCGAACAAAGTTTGTCGTACTGTTTCGTTAAATATCTAAATTATAGCCGACAATCTCATAAACAAGATAAGATATATCCACTGTTAGTAATAAAAATACCTAATTTCTCATCATTTAAACGTACCTATTACATCGGCATTGACTGTCTAGTATTATTTTTCTGGTAGGTATTCAAATGCTTTTGTTTTTATTCAGTCTTCTGTTTTCATTTAAACTTTCTGGTAGGTTAGTATTTTAACCAGCACAGATATATGCAGTAAAGCCTTTTTTAGATACTTGTAATTAGGAAAACCGCATACAAACATCGGCGATGATCACAGCTAAAGAAATAATCACTATTATAATAATTATAATATGTTGTCGGTTCTCTACAGATAGTCGCGATGAGTATTTAAGTGTTTACGACGCAATGTTATAGCAGGACATCGTTCTTGTCCACAAGGAGGATGTTCACAAACAAACATACCTTTATACATACATATATACAAATACAATTAATTTGTAATAAGTTTTCGCTAAAAAGAAACCTTTTAGAACCTAAGCCATTTTTCAAGTAATAAATCCAAACTTATGTACTAATACAAGAATATTTTACCAAAATGCTAGAGCTCTTATCAGTCAAACAGTTTACTCGTCTAAAAGGTACTCCTAAATGTATTTTGAGAATTTGTTCCGAAATTGGACACTACAGTTTGTTCTGGGAACCTAAAATTTATAAAAACGATTTTATGAAAGAAAAATCTCTACGATTGAGTTATAACTCGTGAAATTATATTATATGAAACAAAAAGTAATAGTTTAATGCATAAAATGCAGTAGTACATAGCACCTAAGAAAAATGTATTCGTCACCGATATGTAGAGTAGGCATCTAGGTACTGCTATTGTTACATATTTAAATATCATTAAGATTACATTTGTCTTTTATGTCATAATATTTTTAAAACATGGAGTAATTAATATGTGTACTTTTAGTTACAATAAGTTAGATCATATTTGGAAATATTCCTAAACGGTCATTAAACATTGTTATAGATAAAAATATTTTTTACAGGATTCTTGAGAATTGAGTTGACATCATGGCGGAGGTGAATGAAGCTGCAGTCACCTCCAATAAGAACATGGAAAAACATAACACAGGTAAATAACATTCAAGCACCCATATATTGAAACCAATAACAAGCAACAGTTATTTATAGGAGCAATGTAGAGACTGATATGTTATGGCTCATACCTACAACTTAGTATTTAGTATTCTTTAATTTGTGCTACAACCTATATTTTTTATTCAAGACGTTACTTTTATTATTTTCATATCAAAAATGGGAACATTGGATCTGCATTATATGACAATTATATGTATATTGCTACATCGGCTCTCGCCGGGAAGGGAACTACGACTAATTTATTTTATTGTATAAATGTAATAAAAAATACTCAATAATCATAATAAATTGTAACAAAATATGCATACGTAGAACAATAATCTCATATTTGATCCTATCATATAAGCGGCCTATAAAAAGTGAAAGCTAAATTGTATTGAATACATTAACGTTGTGATAGAGGACAGAATTGATATAAAGTTTATCGTTGTACTTTGGGTTAGTACATAACGCTCTCTTACTGCTTTGAAATGGAAGTAAGTCGAGCTTCATTGACCGACTGTCCCTAATGAATCTTGTAACATTAGTAAACAATGCGTATACGTAGTTCGTACGGTTTACAACTTATAAATGTAAATGGCCTAGGGAACGGGAGTGAACGCACAATGTTACGAAGCGGTGTTCCCACAGATGGCGGATGTATTGAGATGTAAAAAGTACATTCTCAGCCTACTGCACAGTCTAACGTGATATTGCGCGTTAGTAAGTAAATGCATGTAATTAGTTTCTCGAAAATTCTACATCACTATTTGATTAGAAAGACGAACTGAAGAAATTTGTTAAGTACATATACATGTATACATTTCTAAAGTTTCATGAATATGTTGGATGGAATTAACCGAAAAAAACTTGCAAGAAATGTTTAAATTGTCATGTATTTGTTACTACAGCATACCTGAAAATAAATTGTTATATATTTAATTAAAGGCATAGTCTACTAGATTTATTATTTTGCATACGCCAAGGAATACTCTATTTCATTCATCGTTTCATATATCCCGTATGGTCTAGTGGCTAGGATACCTGGCTTTCACCCAGGAGGCTCGGGTTCGATTCCCGGTACGGGAATGTTTTTTTCTGGTGTTTCATTTAAATTTACATAAGAATACCTTTTTTCATAGAAATATTCCCAAAAGTAGCGTTATATATATGTTTATATTTTTGTGATATATTTTTATGTGTGTGTATTGTAAACTTACTCGCATAGTCCTCAACACTTACAATGGATATAGGAAGTAATAAAGGCACAAATTCAGTTCAAAATCCTGTGTAGGCGTGTTATAGGCACTCAACACTAATGCTTCCAGTTAATTCGTCACCAGAACATGTAGCACATTCCAGTTTGATTTGTCCTCAATTCACTATAATTGTAGTTTCAGAAGGGGTATCTTTTTTATTCTTTAATATTTTTAAGCTTTTTTTTTAAGATGTACGACATTAAAGTATTGAAAATAAATTATCCATTTTCCCACCCATCCACGACCCATTTGATGAAATGGTTGAGACGTCGGCTACTACACCAAGGATTCCGGGTTTGATACCGGGCAGTACAAACATTTGTGTGCACGAATATGTCTGTTTGGTATGGGTATTTTCTATGTATAATATGCATATATTTACAAAAAAATATATATAATTAAGTTACTTACGAACGTCGAAACATAAAAATATACAGTACAAAACATTTCAATAACTAAAGAAGGTAAAGCGAATAGTCGCTAATGGATGGGATATTTGACACAGGTCATAGAAGACCTATATCCAGAAGTGGACTACCTAATAAGTAAAATACACTTCGAAAAATACTACTGGTATGTATAATGCGTTGTTATTCCTCTGAGCTCTCGTCATATTCCTCCGAGGTTATGTTAAGAATTGCGTAGTGAAATGTTGTATAATTGGCATTGCATTTATTATATGATAATCCAGCGTTACCAAAATAATATTATTAAATAGCCGGGCTTTTACCTTATCGTTATCACTTCGTGATAATGAGTTTAAAATATACTTACGTTATATGTTCCTCCTGAATAGAGTCTAAAATGATACATCACAAGTCAATACCTCATGAAAGAATTTAAATCATAATATGACGTTTATATATTGCTTTCGTGCCTTCAATGTTTTGATATTTATTTAGTTGTTAGCAAACAAAATTCGAATGTTGACCGCAAGCCAACGAGCGTGCACAAAATAGAAGTAGGTGGTGTTTCTAAGAATACAGTTTATTCCATTGGCTAGGTCAATATACCGCTCAATATTTTTATACATATTGTATTGTATAGGTTAATTACCTACATAATAATTGCAATATTTTTTGATCCCAAAAACACTTATGTAGTGAGTGGGCAACGACCTATGCTTTTTTATCAGAATCAAATTATTCGACAAAGAGCAAAACCATTCAGAAATATCTCATCGAGCACTGTTATATAGATCGCTGCTAAAGGCTGGGTCTGGAAAGCCCCTCGCTTTACTGGGATATGTAGAGCCATCTATGAAAGAGATAGAAAAGAGCCGCTTTAAAACGCATAAAAAGTGTTCATGAATAAAAAAAGCTCTTAGTTCCTTATCGTAGTCTCTTAGTTTCTTATAATAGACTATATAAATAAAGAGATTTGAATCTGCTTTGTTATATGTTAGCAGTAATGGCTCAATTGCAGATTACGACATGATGTCATTTTTTATAGATTTTACTACTTACAAGGGTACAATACACATTTAACAAATCAGAATAAAAGCAGCCATTTCTTATTGCATTTGCAGCTTGTATAAAAATTAATATTCATACCCGTGAGTCATACAACGAGTTAATTAGTTACCAAGCAACAACGTCACGAGCACGAAGCGAGGCTACCGATGACACTTCCCACAACAGCGGTGCCTGACACAGACTCGAACTTAGGTCTTAGCTCCCTCGAACCTGGCAATTACGCGTCGCAATTAGCTATCACGATTTTTATGTCGATGACTTAAAGTTCAGTTTTAAATGACGTCGGGAAAGTTTTATAGCTTAAAACTATGACAAGACAATTCCGTGATCGAGATATTTTACGAAAACAATAGCAAATAAATTATATATATATACTACTAAATTTATATAAATATATATTTAGTACCTATTCTTTGATATTATTCTGTGATTTGATGTATTCTTTGATATTCAAAACTGACAAAACCCTCTTAACTGTCGCTGATACAAAAAATATCGTCAAACTAACACGAAACCAAAATGTACCAAAGTCAGACTGAACATAAACATAATATCTATCATAATTATACCGGTTAACATATTAATTTAGTAAGTATTTACTCTATCTCTCTCTCTTAGTAATAAAAAGCAGCCGAGTTTATTTTATGCATACTGCAAGGGGACTAAACCTTTGGTGTAGAAGTTAATTTCTCCAACAATCTTGGAGGACCCCCGAGCCAACAATGCACCATAGTCGTCAACATTATTTCATGCATGAAAATTATCGTAATGGACTAGTAGAAAAGACTGAATCACTAGGTACATCTACTTGTGTTTAATTTTCTTTACAACAAAGAGATATAGTGATTTGCACTTCGTATGTAGGGCAGAGATAATTGAATTTTCCAGCTATCGAGTTTTATTCAACAAATTGCATTGGGTATCAATCTTATACATCCATTAACTGCTGACAACAAATGTAGGTAGAAGTAGAACAAACGACAAAATTAGAAAGGTTTTGAACAATTTGAATTCTTTAACAAAAGAAAAGGAGCTTTTCTAAGAAGAACATATATTTCTAGGAATAACTATAGATTCAAAACTCCAGTGGGAACTCAGATTGAAGCTTTGGCAGGTAGACTTAGCTCAGCAGCGTTTGCAGTTAGCAAAATAAGGATCTTAACAGATATTGATACAGCAATATTGTTTTACGTTAGCTATTTTCATAGTATTATGTCATATGGTCTTCTATTGTGGCGCTCAGCTATTTATCAGCTATTTACTATATTTGTACTTCAAAAAAGAGCCATTTATAACCTAAGACCACGTGATTCACTTCGGGAAGAGAAATTAATAGTTTTAACCGTAGCGTCTCAACACATTTACCTTAATCTTGTTTATGTCCACAAAAATCTTCATTTGGTTGAAAAAATTGTGACTTACATAATTTTAATACTAGGAACAAAAACAAACTTACTGACCCAAATCTTTGACTAAGTAAAGTAGGGAAATCTTTTGTTGGAAGAGGCATCTTCTTATAAAATATCACAAAATCTTGCTGAATTCCCCTTTCGTCAGTTTAATTAAAGATTTAAAAAATCCTCATGAAAAAAGGTTACTATACAATAGATGAATATTTATTGGATAAAGATGTAAAGATGTGTGGTCTTGCACATAGTGTTCCAATTTCAAAATCTTTGTAATAAATTATTGTAAAGTTACGTGTAGGTAAGTGAAAAAACTCTTTAACCAATGATATAAAAAGTTTAAAAGAGTTTCTTGCAAGCTCTTCTCGAAGATCCTACTTATTCCGAACCGGTGGTAGAGTCATAAAAAATATAATGATAACAATTGACGATTCAAAAGTATTTGTAACAGCTTTATTTGAAATAAGTTATTTTTGTTTGTTTGAACAATCCTTCGAACAAAAAGCCTAAGGAATTTCATTTGTTATAATAACAATCAAATAAACTTATGCAATTATTTCACATGCTTTTTACAATAAAGCAAACAATGCTAACTGATAAAGACTTTTTTCCACTAGCTAGGTAAGTATATGACAGTGTAGAGTTCGAGCTGTTTGCAAAAACGAGTAATTAGGGTAATTTTATGCTATATCGTGCATAACGTAAGATGTTTTTGTGATGGCAATCATAGAACATGATGTGTGGACTTCTCTTTATTGGAAAGTGTTTTGTACTTTCCCTACTTATGAGTTGTTATTAATTGGGCGAAGAATGTATATTTGCATTATCATTATTACATGTCTTTAGATTTACAAGGATACCCAATGTTTAACTTAAGAGCCGATTATCTACTACGGTTCCTGTGACTAAACTTTCTCTGCATTTGAGGCGTCATACGAAATTTAATTTCCTAAATAGGTGTCAGGGTACAAACAATGGAGTAAGCGAGACGGTGCGACATCTATTGTGTATGTTAATGCCATAAACACAATTAAAGTCACTTGCTCTCGTTAGTGATAATATGGAGTCTTTGCCCTCGGCAACTCGACCATTGTCTTGTATGCTGACTGTGCAAACCATTGTGTTTTCGATCATATTTATCATGTATTGTGTAAATTATAAAATATTGTCATTACAAATTGATGATTATAAAAGAAAAACAACATTTAAAAGTCTGCTTACATAAAGCGCTGAACATAATTAATGGTACCAATTTTAATTTATATTTAAGAAATCAAAAGGTGCAAGTTAAGGCGTTATCGAATGTTAACCTCTATTTCAAACTGATAAAAATATTTAATTTAGTTACATTTAAATTAACGACGCATTTTGTAATGCGAGGGAATCAATTGGTAGGCAAGTTGGTTCGAGTAGGAATATAATTTATGTAATTATCGTATTTGTAGATTGTGTTTGAAATTAGCGGTAGAAACAGATGTTCTTTTTGCTACTGATGGTATGCTATTATCAAATAGTAAAACGTTGATTCCCTTTACAATCGGACTCTTACAACAAATGCCGTTCTACATATTAAAGCCCATTAGGATTATGAAGCCTCAGTTATTAGTTGGTCTTATTTGGTTAGTCTTGTCTATTAGTGTTTGTGTGAGCATTTTGTACTCCGTAAGTCTTTGATCATTCAGAGTTATTGCTTATACGGAATCCTGAACATCCGAACGGATTTGAAAGGGGCGTCTGTATCATGGTAGCGGATATTCGACTCATTTGACGTGTTCACACATGATGTTAATGATGTATTGGGTGATATTTAGTAATTAATCAGGGTAGTATTACTTTGAGTTGGAATAATTAAATGTTAGGAATATTTTGGTTCAGAATTTCCGTTGAAATATAAATAACATATACGACACTGATATTTTTAACAAGGCGGTATGAAGTCGAAGGTTTTGTATATATTTCCCAATCATAAATAAATACAGCGTCGATGGCTAAATGGTGTGAACTGTTGCCTTCCAGGATCGGGAGGGTGCGGGTTCAAATCCTGCCACGTACCGATGTGTTTTCGTATTTTCGAAATGATATGCACGTTATCTGATGCTCTTACGCTGAAGGAAATCATCGTGAGTAAACTTGCGCACGCCTGCGAAGAGATTCGAAGGTTTTGCGTGAAGGCGGCCAATCCGTAGTGGATCCGCGTGACCGATACACCCTTTACGGATAGGCTCGTGCCCTCGGTGGGGACGTTTAATGACGATGATGATGCTGAAATAATTAGCTTATGTTCCTGTTATATAATCATGTCGTATGTACGTAAATGATATCGGTTTTATTTGCCAGAGTTCATGCACATCTGGGTATAGGTAATGTTTATCTTGAACGACGACTCCTTATATTTTTTGCTCCGCGCTTTACATGGGTATAGATGGCGCTGTGTGAATGACAGTGGATATTATTGATGTATTTTTATTAGAGCGAAAACCACCATGTAAATGTTAATTCATATTATCTGCATTTCCCAGTCCCAGCTTCATTTGAGTTCGGGGTTGAATGGCGAGGCTTTTACTGGAATTACAAATGCCATGACTAAAAATTTTTATGTTTCAATTAACAACTACAATGTGCAACCTAACCTCATCGGGATCTAAAGTATACTGATATTATTATGTAAACCTAAATATACGTATTCTATATTAGATAATGGTTGCCATCAATATGTTATAGAAACGGTAAAAGGCTTTTTGTTTTGTTTTAAATTACTACAAAAAAATCTTAAAATGTATATTTGTTTGTCATTGTATTGATTCCCGGGCAGTACAAACATGTGTCTGCATGAACATGTCTGTTTATATTGCTCTGTGTGTTTTCTATGTGATATGTATTTAAAAAAAGGAATTAACAAGTTTATTTGTTTTTAGTATTTAAATTACATAATAATATGGAATTAGTTTGGGGCTAGATGGGCTGAGTGAATGTCAGTGGATATTTATTTTTATTATTAATTATAAGTAATAAAACATGATAATTATGTGTTTACAATATCAAATCCGTATTTAATTATTCGCATTATAGTGCAAAATGGTTCATTAATATTTTTAATAAGCTTAGGGTAGGGCTTTATCCCGTGGGAGTGCCACTCATCCCGGACTTACAATGCCAGTGATAATGAACTGTCCGAACAATAGTGTCGTAGATATTTTCAAACAAATGACGACATAAAAAAGTTGCTTACGCAGCGTTGTAGTGATGTTAATTTATTTAATAAAGTTTTTAATTATACTTTTTTATGCATTCCTTAATTTTTTACTATGTATACCTAAGTTGCACAAAAATATATATTTCGAGAAGGCCTTAAACTTGTACTTATTTTGAAATTAAAAAATAGTGTGTTTCTCATGTTTTTAATATCTACGTACTTTAATCTAAGAATTTAATATATTCCAACAAAGACTTGCCTCACGTGAAATGCAAAACGTAGAGCGTACATAAGCACCTTTCGGAAGAGTTTTTGTTTTGGTGTTTGTAAACAATCGTGTTTATATTTTGACAACTCGGATACACGAGTCCAAAACAGCGCGTCCAGAAATTGTCTGCCCGTATAAGTATGCTAGTAAAGAGTTCTAAATTCTTTTACATTAAATAAAACAATAAATAGTATTATGACGAGAACAATATACTTAAGCACATAATTAATAAAAATAATAAACTTATTGCACAGCAAATAAAAACATAAAAAGCGAAGGAATAGGCAGAAGTACAATTAAGGCAGAATTATCGCTATAAAGCAATCTCTTCCAACCTTTATGAGATTAACATAATAACAGTTTTCATTCACTGTTGCAGACCATATTTCCTTTAATATCAATTATATCTCAGATATTACGTCAGCTGTTAATAATTCCTCAAATTATGTACTTCATCTTCGGTCATAAATGATAAAGCATCTAATGTGGTAACACGCTAGCACAGGTCTCGTCAGCTCCACTAGTTGTGATTGGTAAATTGCCGGACGCCTGTCTAGTTCGGCACGCATCACCACACCTACGAGTGACGGTAGGAAGCAACCGTCATTTGTTTCAGTAGGACACTTACGCAAGTTTTGTAGGAATTAGATAATTACGAGATACCGTGAAAAGTCACTCGAAGTCACGTTAAATCACTTTGTGCGACTTTTACCAATTTGGTACATTACAGGCTGCATTACTGGATTGTCTGAAAAGAAAGATGATTCCGTTCTTTGGAGGGTACGTTAAGGCGTGTTGGTCCCGGCTGCAATCTAAGGGTGTAGATATAACACCCGCCAATCCACATTAGGCCCTCGTAGTGGGTTACGGCCCAATCTCTCCATAGTAATGCTGTGAAGGCCTTCGCCCTGAGATTCCACAACGTCGATGATTTATGATTTAAAAAATGTATATCCGTTGTTTAGTACCCATAATACAGGCTTCACGCTTAACTTGGGGCTACATGGCTATAACTTCATTATTGTCAATGTTTATGGGCGTAACTTCCTACAAAAAGCCATATGCTCGTTTGTCTTTATGAAAGGTATATGATATATAATTAATAACCAATGATGTAAAAAAGTATAGATTCTTATATGCTCACAAACAATCGAAAAAAGTGTTCCGAATGCAGCGACAGCACACATACACATATTTCGAATGAGCGTACATTACCATAACAAATAAGAGTACAAACTGTACTCTCTCGGCGGTTTTTTGAAGCACGGATGGCGTATCTACCTTACATATACAGAATATCATAGTTAATAACGCATTTTGTGTATTCGTGAAAATTTTCGTAAATGTTAACAAACGAAAGCCTTTATAGATTCATCACAAATTTATGTAGAAAGAAATGACGTAAATTATTTCAGCTTAAAAACCCACTCTCTTTAAAGTTTGAATACATATATATCTGGCTAGCTTTATAAGGAGTGACATGTAAGTATTGTTCGGTTATTTTGGATTCTTCCAAAGCTACCCGAATCGGCATTAAATGAAGGTAATAAACATCGCCCACAGAGCGAATTGGACCGATTACGCCGATATAATCGTAACAATTGCTGTTCAGCCGCGACGTCGCGTGGGGACCGCCAATTAGGACCCCCAATTAAACTAGTTCATAAAAAAAATACGATTAGAACAGAAATTTAACAGTCGTCAGAATATACGCCACAAATATTTTCCTATACAAACAGGTATAATCATTAATTATTGCGCTGGATTCAATAGGGCGCCGATGTGCAACATTTGAATAAAATGAAATATATATTCTATAGGACTTCTATATGAGAATTACAAAGTACACTGTAATCCCACCAAAAACATTCATGTAAATGTTGCCAAGACGATCAGATAAAAGATTTTGGCGCTCATGTAAAGCCAAGCTTCTGAATCTACACGACCTAAACCTACCAACTCTTACTTCAACAAATTCTACATAATATCAGTCAATATGAACGTCTGCGCCGTTTCGCTACCATCGTGGAGGTGATGCGAATATCTAATTTCTGATCGAAAGTAATTATATCTAAAGTAATAGTCAATATTTACGGTTTAACGTGCTCTCTGACTGACTGAGCGTCGGTGGCTCAGTGGTGTGGACTGTCGCCTTCCTACCGGGAGGGCTGAGGTTCAAATCCGGACACGTACCAATGTGTTTTCCAATTTTCGAAAATATATGTACGTTATCCGACGCTCTTACGGTGAAGGAAAACATCGTGAGGAAACCTTCATGCACGCCTGCGAAAAGATTCGAAGGTTTTGTGTGAAGTCGTCCAATCCGCACTGGGCCCGCGTGGACGACTAAGGCCTAATCACCCTATACGGGTAGACTCGTGCCCCTCGGTGGGGACGTTTAATGAGCTGATGATGTGCTCTCTGAAGCGGGGTATCATCGTTCTTTGAGATAATAAGGCGAAATACGTTAAAATAAAATAATAAAAACCTGTAGTGGTCTTGGGTATAGGTATGTTTATTTTTTATACTGACATACTTATTTAGTACAATACGATATAATAAATAATTGAAGAGA
>PQWD01009904.1:0-122123 GCA_019425675.1 Leucinodes orbonalis | reverse complement strand
AGTATAAGTTATACTGATATCGTTTGCATGCTCTAAGGGAGCACTTATTAAATAGGTAATAGTTTACCCCATTAATAATTATTGCCCTCCATTTTTTATGCTAAAAGTTGTGAAGGAGGCTAATAACTGATATACAGTTAGTATTCTGCATTAATGCCGCACCGCGCACATCATCCGACACAATAAAATGCTCATATTTTACACTTATATACCGCTTTCCCTTATACACTCCAATTTTACGGGACTATATCTGATACTGCGAAGGGCCCTACCAAGACTTTTACCACTTAGTCTATAGTAGTTGTCCTTTTTAATGTGAAACTGTTATTAGAACGTTTAACGGCCCAGATGTTAACAACGTATGAGCTATCAATTTGTTATTCCAGCATTCTGCGTATTACGACGCTACAAATAATATTAATGGCTCTTGAAAATAAACGCTTACAGCTAATTTGATGGGATCACTTCGCGCTGGATTTACTGTACTCCTTAATGTAATATCTCGAGACGCTTCATAGCAATAAATAATCGTTTAGGAGTTAGTCGAGTTGGGAGGAAAAAACAAGTTAAAAGGCAAAAAACAAGAAGATGTGAGGGGTTAAAAACAATTTCATCATCATTATCATTCATGTTGATGTTTACTGCTTCAATGGAAATGAATATATAATAGAAATAATAGCAAAATGTTTTTTCCACACTAGGAAGCATTTGTTTCATTTGTTTTTATGTAAGAAGTATTTTATCATTTGTACAGGGCGTAGATAAACAATAAATTGTTTATCTAAGGTATAGGGTCGTTAAATCATTTAATTGATGAGATTAGTATTAGGATGTTAATCTAAATTAATACTTATTTCATAAAACAAAAAAAACTCTACAGAAAAGGTTTAAAAACCAAAAGGCATAAGCTGCAACACCGAAATTTTCTTCATAAAGCTCACAATCTTTAAATAATATAAATAAAATTATTTGTCGAAAACGAGACAGTACTTAATGAAATTATTTATCGGTAGCTATGCGGGCATTTGTTGAGATTGTTGTAGTGGGTCACAATAATCTCAACAAATCCCCGCTTAGCAACCGTTAGAATAACGAATCTGGATTCGGGGTAAAGTGCGATTTGTGTGGGTACCTCTAATCAAAGTTCTGAAACCTTCGACCTGTGGTAATTGGCGAGTGGGCATTTGTATAAAACCCTCTGTAACTATGTCTGGGCCCGTATTTGCTTCGAATTTGAAGTTGTTGATTTAAGGTTTTCTGTTTAAACAATACAGACATTAGCAGGATATATATACTTTGTGGAGCGGTTTCTAATAGTTTGGCCTTTTGTCAACATTGAAGGATAGACTTAGGACAGATTTATTATTTCGACGACCCATTCGGTGTAATGGTTGAGACATTGGCTACTACACCAAGGGTTCCGGGTTCGATCCCGGGGCAGACAAACTTTTATGTGCATGAAAATTTCTGTTTGTATTGGTCTGGGTGTTTTCTATGTATGATATGTATGTTTATTCATTGTTGAGTACCCGTAATACAAGCTTCACGTTGAAGATGGTGTTGAGTCAATTTCAGTGGATATTATTATTTATCGTCGGTGGCTTATTGTTGTGGACTGTTGCCAACCAATCTGATGGATGCAGGTTCATATGACGTCGCGTACCAATGTTTTTTCGAATTTTCGAAATTATTACGCAAAGGTTGTGCGTGAATTCGGCCAATCTACACTGGGCCCGCGTCAGACAACTAAAGCCTATACACCCTATACGGATAGGCTCGTCCCCCTCTTTGGGAACGATTATGATTATGGTTAAATTCCACAGGGGACCGCACGGTGGAATTCAGTTTGTGTAATTTTCTAATTGTGTCAAGACGTTACAGGCTCAACCACATGATTTTCTGAAAAGAAAGATGATTCCATGTGAAGCCAGCTAAAATTTTAGGACGATAGTCGACATCCAGTCGACTATGTTGAGTGTGAGTATACATATCTGTATTGGGCTCGCGTGGTAGGTTAACCTTTTGACCGCCAATGACGGTTTAAGGCGCCAGGCACAATAGATTTTCTATTGTGTCTGGATTAACGGCGTTCAATGCGTTAAAATTCCATCTTTCCATGTAGTACCATGTGTAGGCACAGTGTAGTGTGATTAAATGATTCATCACCGGGATCCCGGCTATATTTTAGTCCCAAAATTATCGGAATTAAATTAAATAAATCCCAGGATTTTCGGAATTGATAAATTTCTTATTAAACTTGAAAATTATAAAAGAATTACTTAAACATTTCTACTTCTAAACTAAATTTCTTTTTGCTTTTTAGTTTTAAGTAAAACATTTTGTTACCTTTTCCTGTTACCAGTCCCGGGATTATCCCAGGATCCAGGTATTAACTGTACTTAATCCCCGGCATCCTGGGAATAGAAACAAAGACCGGGATCGAATTTTCTAAATGTGACAGGGTGGTGAATTGATAGATATAGTCTGAAATTTCAGAGGCAAACTCTAGGCATCGCCTTAAATTCAAAAGCACCACCGTACAAATCCAATTCATGATTCTGTTACAAATATCTCGTAAGTACTTTATCATATTAGAACTAAATGTTAAATGAGCAAACTTCCAAGCGATGCTTTAAATCAAAATGAGATTTCTCTGAATTCACATTTTACATGTTGCTTAGCTACTCTCGACTCAGTATATAAACACGACTTGAAGCGTGAAGATGTTCATGAATTAATAACTTTTGTTCACGACTTGTAACGTATTTCCGAGACGACAAGTTGAATTTGCTGTTATTGTTTCACACTCGACTTAGTGTACTTTCAGCTATATGTGACTGGGTTCATGGAGAAATCTGAATCGTTTATTGTTAAATTTATAAAATTTCAATGCTTCAGCTCTAATCCTACTTTTCCTCGGTAGATGCAATATCTTAAGTTTACCAAGTTTACGGTAGTTGAGATATGATTTTTATTATTTGTTGTTGGTGCAAGACGACTCGTTCTTGTATTCTGTAATGTATTCCTTTTCTAAATAAATGCTGACTTGATATGATTCATAGTCATATCAAGTAAACATTTACCTTTCAAATATGAAATCTGCGCAAATTTGACTAGTGGCAACTTCAAAATTAATTGCAAATTAATTATAAGCCTATTGAATTTAGCAAAAATCCTGTTGGTCCATGCGTCAAACACCCTATGCTGTATGTTAGTTAACTTTTTATACATATTTGGATATACGATGAAACACAATTTCATTGAAACTATTATATATCATCAAATCGAATGTATAATATCTTATTAATAATGTTATTATCTTTTGAAAACTGGTATCCATATTGAAATTTACAAATATTAATTACGCTATAAATAGTTTTTCCGGATAGCTAGTCATTTTTGATATAGCATTAAGCTAGAAGCAGGTAAATTAACTCTCGGCTGAGGTTTTAATTAAAAAGTATATGATCAAGATTTTTCTTACTTCCTTATTTACGGTTTTTGCTTCATACTTACTGGAGTCTTATAAAAGATATAAAAGTTTCTCCCAAAGTTAATTTGAATTTGAAAACATGAAATTTTTTGAGTTGTGGCATCATTTGGTGACAGCAATTCATAAATATTACCGACTAGCTCTTGCCCGCGGCTTCGCTCGCATTAAATTCGGGATAACACGGTACTTTCATTTATCACTATACATAGGATTTCCCCTCCCTCCAACTTTAAAGGTTGCGGGTCAATTTCAGAATTTTTATTAGAAAAAATATGTTATAGTGAGCTAACCTTAAAAGATAGACATATGCTGTCGCAGACTTTTTTGTAGACCTTTAAAAGGAGAACAATACTCTCATACATGACTTTTGTGTAACTTTAACCGTTTATGCAGCGTACGCAGCGGAAGCTCAAAGTATGAAAAATACCCCCGATTTTGAAACATTTTTCATTACTGCTCCGCTTCTATTACTTGTAGCGTGATAATATATAGCCTTCCTCGATAAATAAGCTATCTAACACTGAAAGAATTATTCAAATCGAACCAGTAGTTCCTGAGATTAGCGCGTTCAAACAAACAAACTCTTCAGCTTTATATATTAGTATAGATTGGCAACCTTATACAGAACAAATTATTAGCATTTTATAAATAAAAACTTAGAATGTTCTTAATCTCTTAAGCCTGTATTCTAGAACGAGACTCAACGTTGATCTTTACTTAAATCGAATTAGAAAGGGATGGTGCTATTTATTATATAGAGCCCTATCCCTTTCTCACTCTACTTAAGTGAAGATCAACGCTTAAGTCTCGTTCTAGAATACGGGCCTTAATCCTATAAATCTTTACTCATTACTTTTCTATCTTAACTTAAATGATTCATTAGCAATTTGCAATTTAATTTAAAACCATGTTTTTTTATAAAATCAATCAATATATATAAAATAAATGTATTATAGATATATATATATAATGTGTATCTGATAACGGTAACTATAAGGCGTAATCACCGGACTTCGGCTTAAACTTCTGAGACACCTGTCTTTATACATAATAAGTAAATACAACACATGCCCTGAACTTTATATCGTAAAAATAAGTTCGAAATACAAAAATCCAAACATGTTACTCATCCCCAGTTTACCCTTAAGCGTGGTAATACATTTACTTTTTAAGCACGTTAACGGTACTGAAAGAAACTGTTAATGACAGATTTCTATTAAACACAAAATACAAACCCGATTAATTCACCTTCAAAATAAGAAAACAAAACCAAAATCGGTTACCGTTAAATATCAGATCACGTACGATAGTACAGACAGATATGCCAATTTTATATAAACCTATCGGAATTCGGGCATTCGGAATGATTGTGAGTTGAAAGTGGGGCAATATGGATTTGGGCATCGGAACCCCAGGGGACAGCGGCTGGCCGATTTCATGGAAAAAGAGGGACTCTTTATGATGAACTCTTTTTTCAAGAAGCCGCCGCAGAGGAAGTGGACTTGGTTGAGTCCCGATGGTTCCACACGAAATGAGATTGACTTCATTATGACCACCAGAAGACATATATTTAACGATGTCTCTGTGATCGCCAGGGTTAAAACCGGTAGCGATCACCGTATGGTAAGAGGCACGTTAAATATAATGTTCAACTGGAAGGTCTCGCTGATGAAGTCTACGCTCCGACCTAACGTGATTCAAATCATAACCCCGAAGCTTTCAACTCGAATGCAGAATCGCTTTGAATGCCTAGAGAGCTGCGTAACAGTGGACGAATTAATAGCGGGTAGTGGAAACTCTGCAATCAGTTGGGTCTAAGTTTTGCAAGGGACAACGCAAATTAAGACCCAATAAACTATCTCAACAGACTCTCGATCTCATGGCGACAAGACGACAGATGAAGCTGCAGTCTTCAGACGATGCGTCACAATACCGGCAGCTCAATAGACGTATATCCAGTCCTTGCGACGCGATATTCGTCACTTTAATACAAAGTGTATTAAAGAGGCAATCGAACAGAACAGAGGTTCGAAGGTGTTTGCGAGGAACATGTCTATTGGGCAAAGCCAGCTGATAGTTGAAGACCAACGGCGGAAATGTAGTCTCATCCAAACCAGAGATTTTGAGGGAGATTGAGAAGTTTACAGCGAGTTATATACCGCTACACAGATTCCCGCTTCAAACTTAGCCGAAGACCCGAGAGCTAAGTTAACCCGACATATCTGAGGATATCCCGGAGTCACTTGTGCGAGATTAGGATGGCTCTGAAACAGCTCAAGAGTAATAAGGCCCGGGAGACGGAATTACCGCAGAGCTTTTGAAAGCAGGTGGCACGCCAGTGCTTAAGACCCTTCAGAAGCTCTTTAATTCCGTAATCCGTGATGGTATGACGCCAAGTGTGGAGCAATGGCGTGGTGGTGCTTTCTTCAAAAAAGGCGACAAAACCTTGTGAAGAATTATAGACCCATCACGCTATTGAGCACATTTACAAGTGTTTCTAGAGTCATCACGAACCGTCTCGCTAGTAGGTTTGACGATTCCAGCCCCCGAACAAGCCGGGTTCCGCAAAGGCTTCAGCACCATAGACCACATACATACGCTGCGGCAGGTTATACAGAAGACCGAGAGTATAACGGCCATTATGCTTGGCGTTTGTGGACTATGAGAAAGCCTTTGATTCGATCGAGACTTGGGCTATGCTTCAGCCCTCCAACGGTGCCATATCGATTACGCTATATCGAAGTATTGAGATGTTTACGAGAGCGCTACTATGTCAGTCCGTGTACATGAAGAGCTTACACAACCTATCCAATTGCACCGAGGAGTGAGACAGGGAGACGTTATATCTCCGAAACTGTTCACAGTGCATTGGAAGATATGTTTAAGCTGCTCGATTGGAAAGGACTTGGCATCAACGTCAATGGCGAGTACATCACTCATCTTCGATTTGCCGATGATATAGTAATCATGGCAGAATCCATGGAGGATTTAGACTATGCTCAACCCTAACAGAGCTTCGCAACAGGTGGGTCTTAAAATGAACATGGACAAGACGAAAGTCATGTCTAATATCCATGTCGTGCCCATACCATATCAGTTGGAAGTTCTGTCTCGAAGTTGTAGACGAATATGTGTACCTGGGACAGTAGTCAAATGGGTAGGTCCAACTTCGAGAAGGAGGTTTCGCGTCGAATCCAATTAGGATGGGCAGCGTTCGGGAAGTTAAGGGAGATCTTTTCGTCCAAAATACCTCAGTGTCTCAAGACGAAGTCTTTGACCAGTGTGTGTTGCCGTTATGACATACGGAAGCGAAACGTGGTCGCTTACTAAGGGCCTCTTGAAATAGACTCAAGTTGCTCAACGTGCTATGGAAGGGCTATGTTAGGTGTTCCCTACGCGATAAAATCCGAAACGGATATCCGTAGGAGAACTAGAGTGACCGACATAGCCCACAGGATAAGCAAGTTGAAGTGGCAGTGGGCAGGGCACATAGTGCGTAGAACCGATGGCCGATGGGGCGGAAAGGTTCTCGAGTGGCGTCCGCGTAACGGAAAGCGAAGCGTAGGCCGACCCCCAACCAGATGGACGATGATCTGGTTAAGGTGGCAGGTAGCAGATGGATGTCAACTGCAAGGGATCGGTCCGCGTGGAAATCATTAGGGGAGGCCTTCGTTCAGCAGTGGACTTTCTAGGTTGTAATGATGATGATGATATAAACCTATCATTTTGCTTCACGGGTTAAAACATTCACAAAATAGACAAGTTTAAGTTGTAAAAGAAATATTCAGTTTAATAAAACTGTAGTACTTAGCTTCTACAATAAAACACGAAAGGTTGTTTAACAGCTGACGCCATATTTTTATAATGTACACTCTGCGTTGGCCAGCAGATATTTGATGAAACTAATTCGCTCCGGCTTAAGTACTAATACGGTTTAATTCCATTTAGTATTAAATATCTTTTATGATAGACGTTTTGTAATATCCATTTCGCTTTAAAGTAAGACAAGCCATTTTGCAGACGACATTTATAATATTTATTAGTTGTTCGCTGATTTTGAGATAATTGTTGTTACCTTACTAATATGTATCCTTTTCTGCATACAAATCTTCTAAGTAAAAGAACTACGAACGAGTATCAAACCCTTTAAAGCAGTAGGTAGGTTCCCAAAAAAATATTGACCTTTGACAATGCTTGAAGAGGAACAAATTAAAAGTAAAAAAGGTTTGAAAATATTTAATTTTTTGTATAGATTTGCCTCATATTTGGAGAATGTAGGTACTTTGAATCACTTACGTTCCTATTTTTTTTTAATGTCAATGTTCTCAACTTCACTCTGTATGCTTTTCATTGTTTATGGGATAATACCTATCATAATAATTTAACAAACTTTGGGCGAACTGCCAAAATGGGTAATAACCGAATATAGTTGAAGCCTAAAAGATGAGGGCATCAACAAAAGTTCATATTTAAAAGTATTGTTTCAATAAACTTTGGAGTGCAAAAAATAATATACCAAAAGATATGCGATACTATGAGGTTGCCATTTTTGTATTGCAATATTTGCAGGTCTTTATAATAAAATGTCGTAATAATAGCGGCAAATAAACATCAAAAAACATGTTGTGTTTGCTACCATTCTCCAGCCTTCTCTATAATCGGTCCATCGGTATCCACTTCATAACTTATCTGCTCCAATCATATAATCATTTGTTTGAATCGTTGCTTGTAATATGTACACTTCTCCAGCCTCATCAGCAACCTATCTTCTTTATATCGGTCCATCGGTAACCACTTCACACTTATCTGCTCCAATCATATAATCATTTGTTTGGAATCGTTGCTTGTAACACGTTGATATATAAGCACACGCAAATCAAACGTTATACAAAATTTGTATATTACGAACAAATAAATAGTTTTCGAATAATTTCCAAAAGCTTTCTCCTGTTCCTTACGTAAAAAGTAGTTACTGAAAGGAAGGGTTATCAAGATAAGGGTTCACTTGAAAGTTTTCCGATACTTTTTGATAGCCATCTTTAGGTGTAAGGACTCGGGAAATCTTGAAACTAGTATATTAAGTACTGTTATAGAGTGGGATAATTTACATTACTTATAATAAATTTCCAAGTAACGACATACATTTTCGAGGTCATAAATAATAGTTATAAAAAATTTCAACGAAACTGTTTAAAATTAAATTTTAAAGTAAGCATGGAGTTTTTAATATGGCAACAATAGATAGGTATAGACACATTACTCTTCTGTAAAAAAATATACATAAAAAACAAACATTTCAGATGTTTAGGGATACAAACAGAAACCATGGAAACTACTCCAGCAGGTGCTTCAGTGAGTTTCATTATTGGAAGGTAACGGATCGTATACTGACACATTGATTCAGGACCTGATGTTTGCCACCAAAGCATCGAATTAAACCTTTCAACTGGCACCACTAGTGAAATTTCTTTAAAATACATATTTGCTTTACTATAGCCAATCAAAACAATATAAAATCAACGCTAACGATGTTAGGCGTCTACTGAAGATATCTCAAAAGATTCTTTAAAGATTAATCTTTAAAAATTAAAGCATTCTCTCCTTTAAACGTTTATAGGTCCTGCTAAATATTAGTAAATACTCGGCAGACAAATATACCCTGCAGTGAGCAGGCACGAACTATTTGTTTAGTATATGTAGATTTGTAGAAAAATATATTAGTTCCCTAGCTGGAATATTTACCTTAAAAACACATATTGCCACAAATCTCAATAAAGTTTACTGCAAACCCTACAAAGAGCACGGTCAACGGAAACCTTGGAAGCATCGCAAAACGTTTTAATGAAAACGGAGTTCAGTAGCTCGCTTTGTTCCCGCACTCTAGATTCGTCTGCTTCATTCGAAATCTATTCAAATGGTTCGGATTGATCTTTTTTTTTTAATGTTACATCAATAGCTAAACCAATTTTAAAAAGCTTAATACGGATATTGCGATATAGAGTCCGCTGAATGTAGCAAAAATTTTTTACACATGCGAGAATTACAGGTTAAATGGAATAAGTTTGTTGTGGTAGATTTTTAAGATGATCTGAAGTACCTCCATACATTGGTTTCGCTGGATCAAAAACGGCTTTGGTTTCGATAGTTTAGTAGATTTCAAGTTTACAACTATATTACTATCCACTTTATTATGACCTATGTGGTGTAATGTTTGAGAATTCGCTTTAAACTTTTACACCAAGAGTTTTGATTACCGGATAATACAAATATGAGTGTCTATTCATTTGTATAATACAGATAACCTAGATCCCCTGCAACACTCTTAGTCAAGGTTGAAACACCAACTACACTCGCCGTATGCCCAGTGAAGCTATGGAAGCCATACTCTGTGGCCAACAGCAAAATTCCATCCGAAAAAATACCTCTTTTAGATTGCTCTTTAAATAGAGATTACTTGGACTCAAGCGAAATATGTTTTTACCAAATGTTTAGTCGTCATCATCAGCTCATTAAACGTCCCCACCGAGGAGCACGAGCCTACCCATATAGGGTGATTAGGCTTTAGTCGTCCACGCGGGCCCAGTGTGGATTGAACGACTTCACACACAATCTTCGAATCTCTTCGCAGGTGTGCATGAAGGTTTCCTCACGATGTTTTCCTTCTCCGTAATAGCGTCGGATAACGTACATATATTTTCGAAAATTCGAAAACACATTGGTACGTGGCGGGATTTGAACCTCAGCCCTCCCGGTAGGAAGACAGTCCACACCATTGAGCCACCGACGCTTAGTTAACCACCGAATGTTTAGTAATAAGTTATAATGAAAATTTATTTTCAATTGAAAAGTTGGTAACCACACTACACTACACTTATAAGATGTAAACAAGTGAGAAATAAAAATATGCACGCAATACCTAATTCAATGTCTGTCGTCGCTAGTTTCAAACACAAATAGCAATTTGAAGAAGTAATTATCAGAGAAATATGCAAATTGGATGGTGAAAAAATAGGTAAAAGTACGGGACTAAGCAAATTTACTGCAAAGTTTCTCACGAAATGTCAGCAAAAAAGTCGACAGATTGAGAATGATTATTTCTAAAAAGCCCTCTTGCTTTCCCTAATCACATTTAATGATGGTGCTCGTGAATGGTGAATCTCATTATATTGTGAAGAGCAGTAACCAATTCTATTGTATTATTTACTGAGAGCATCGCAGGCTCATTAGTATGGTCTGATGCTAACCGATCTGGAGGATGCAGGTTCAAATCTTGCCACGTATGTCTTTTCCGAATTCCGAAATTATTCGTTTATCCGACTCTCTTACGTAAAAGAAAACATCCTGAGGAAACCTGCGCACGCCTACGAAGACATACAAAGGTTGTACGTTAATCGGCCAATCCGCAGGATCTGTAATTTTTGTTCGACACACATAAATATGTGCGATGAATGGAATGTTGACTAAACGTCACTGGGCCTGCGTGGACGACTGCGGCCTTTAAACCCTATACGGGTAGGCTCTTGCCCATCGGTGTGGACGAGTTAATGATGATTACTTACTGTACTAGATACTTCTTTTATTCTTTTTTTATTCTTCTTCTTTATTATTATTTTTTTTTTGATTCAAAAGTTTTAGCAATTTGTTTGAAAAATATGTAATCAAGACATGAGATTCGTTTATTTGACCCATATTACATATAAAATTAATGACAAAATAAGTATATTCGGGAAAGAATACAAAAGCAAATACCGTATGTATATTTAAAGCTGTGCTCAACTGAATTCAATATGTATGCAATTGCCTCTAGCGTACATCGGCGAGTCACAGTGGTCAGCAAATGTCTTTCAAACAGTATCGTTTTGAAACATGTTGACACAGCAATTGATACACCATGACAGATGCAGGACAAAACGAAATTAATGAAGTCATTAATTTCCTTCAACACTGCCCTGCGCCCGTAACTCGAGACGACAGCTAGGTCTCTCATAGCCGGTAATTTTACTAGCTACAGTCAATGATGTTAAAAGTATAGATTCGTGATATGCTCACAAAACAATCGCGAAAAGTGTTCCGAATGCAGTGACAGCACACATACACATGTTTCGAATGGGCGTACATTTACCTAAACAAAGAGCCTACAACTGTATTCTCTTTAGCGGTTCGTTTTTGAGGCACGGGTGTCGTGTCTACCTTTATATATATAGAATATCATCGGCTACAGTGCCCTTTTCCCGAAAACATAAAAACATAACACTTGTATTTTACAAGACAATATCTGGCACTGCGGTGGTACCTACCTACTTAGAAAAGTCAAAACCAAGTCTACGACCTAGTAAAGTAGAAATTATCGAATCGGCCTTATCAACTCTTATTCTTCCATCCTGAAACAGTATAAATTGCATATCACCATATTTTCTCTGCGTGGCCAAAATATACCACGCGCCTTAATAAATATGTGCTGCTATGCTTTGGTATATATTTAATATTTGTTTGCTCTCTAACAATACTAATTAGTTGAGCTGCATTAGCCTTGAAACAGAGAAGCTGTTACGTATGGAGCGAAACCTTTCAATGTAGTCATTCCTTATTTAGGCCTTAGTCATATGTGTGTATGGCTATAGGAGTCATCAATTTTATCAATTGACAAATTCAAACAAAGCTTTTAGGTAAATCTATTTAATCCAATTAAAAAACATCAGTAATTATTTCTAGAGAACAAAACAGTATGAACATAAGTTAGCATTAGGTTTTTAATTAATGACTAGACTTAACCTTGTTTCTAAATTATTCACATGCTTACCCTTAACTCTAGTACTTTTAAACGTTATCATCATTAGCTCATTAAACGTCCCCACCGAGGGGCACGAGCCTACCCGTATAGGGTGATTAGGCCTTAGTCGTCCACGCGGGCCCAGTGCGGATTGGACGACTTCACACACAACCTTCGAATCTCTTCGCAGGCGTGCATGAAGGTTTCCTCACGATGTTTTCCTTCAACGTAAGAGCGTCGGATAACGTACATATATTTTTCGAAAATTCGAAAATACATTGGTACGTGTCGGGATTTGAACCTCAGCCCTCCCGGTAGGAAGGCGACAGTCCACACCACTGAGCTACCGACGCTCTTTAAACGTTATGTTCATAGTAATTCAGTGCTTCAAAAAATATGGATTTATAGACAGCGCTCTTATAACAATGCTCTTACAGTTTTTTATAAGTCAGTTCATTATTATATAATCACCAAATAACGTGGGAATAAGTACGCTTACAATGATCTCAAAATGTTTTGCTGAAGAGCTCGTGTATTTGAAGGATGCAGGCACCTCAATTCCAACTATTTCCATAGCAGGGTTATTTTTTAGAATCGCTGGAGTTCTGGGCCAAAATTATTCTGAACAACACCTGTTGTGGATATACAATACATAATATGAACATTCATATTGATTTTTATAATAAATATGTCACAATTACACTAATGTCATTTCAGACACTATGATTACATATTTATACCCTAAATGATTTTATTACAGTATTCATGAATTACCTGTTACTAAAGCTACAGTGACAAGCAAGGACATTATAACTATATTTTAAACACATAAAGAGAAAAAAATATTAATTATTATTTTTACAAATAAATATAGAAAAATTTAAAAATACATCTATAATAAGCCTAAGTGCCTGGAAAGGCAAGACTAGGTTATTTTGGATGGTACGAGAAGTTGTTAACACAAACCAAACCATGTGGTGAGGTTAGAGCTTAACTTCTCCATAGCCATACTGTGTAATAAAAGCCTGTACTCAATTGTGGACGTTATAGGCTGTTTAGTTGGTTTACGACTGAGTGAAATGTTTGTTGGTGCAGCTGAACTAGATCATAATGATAGTAACAGCGATACATTTTACGGCCCTAAATTTATGGTAAGGTAAGGATGAAACTAAATATGTTTTGTGAGCTGGGTCGCCATAACCGTAAAAGACATGCTTACCTCTGTTCTTAGTTGAGTGAATAACCCGAGCAAAATGGGCGTCGTCTGTCATTGCAGTAGCCCTTGTCATATTTAATTATAGCTCTATGACGCCACGTGACCCAGTTTGTTAACATTCAAATAAATACCCGAAGGAAAACACGTTTAGTTTTTCTGCGAAGGAACCTCTGAAATGATCAACTGACATTAAAATTGTATTGTACGGGGATAGAACTCACCACTTGTCACCAATGTTTTGTAAGACATCAATTCTAAAGAAAGTAATACACAAGTCGGGGTCGACCCAGAAGGACTTACCTTGAACAAATTGGTCAAGTCCTTAAGAAGGCTGGGGTCCTAAGGAATAAAAGAGCTTGTATGAACAGATTGATGGATGTGAATGAAGCTAGGGAAGTATGTCAGGACCGCGCAAAGTGGCGTTCCATCATCTCTGCCTACCCTCTAGGACCAAGGCGTGAGCTTTTTTTCCTTTTTTTTTATTGTCATTGATTTTTGACCTTGAGATATTTTTCAATATTTTTAATGTACGATAGGTATGCGGGTTCTTTTGACTCCTCAACATTAGAATTCAAAATGAAATGTAAAATCTGGATGGAAAATAGTGAAGCCTATGGACGGGAAACAACTGCCTGGCAGCGGTCTGCGTGGAAGTCATTAGGAAAGACCTTCGTTCAGTAGTGGGCGTAGTATTAGTCTATGATGATGCTAATGAACTTCATAAAATGTTGAGCTTGTTCTGATTCGGATTCGCAAATTCTTATATAGAAGTATTTAAAAAATGGGGCTCAAATCTGGATAATTTGACACCGGTAGACATCATAACAATAAATTATAGTGATACGAGTAGGTATTGTCTGTGAATGTATTAAATTAAATGTGCTAAACAAACGCGTATTTCGGATAGGAAATATGAAAATGAGATTTTCCTATTTACTATTCTTTGACGTGAATATATCTGATTTGTCATATTCTTATGACAAACTCCGTTGCATATTTACAGGCACATAATATACATACTTCTAAATTTTATTTCCCATATTGTTTCTCATAGAACAAGTAAAGTGCTGCTAAGTATCTACCTAAACGAGTAAAAACTAGGTCCTGAAACCTTTTGGTTTCATTAGCAAAGGCTATGGAAAAAATATGAAAAAAAAATAACAGGGAAAGAGAAATACCATTAGTTCCTAATCCAATCATGAAATATGAATAATAAATTTAACATAAAAATAGTTTTTGATATAAAGTCAAGTGCTTTTGGTTTCTTAATTTGTTCTTAACAAATTATTAACTCCGCAGTTTTTTATATGTAACCCTATATACATTCTACGTTTTATAATACGTAGGTATTCTAATTTTAACAGGATGTTCATTACTTAGAAAGTAATTATTTGTTATTTTTATAACCGTTACCATATTATTTTAATTAAACTTAATTACACTCAGTATTTGTTATATGTTTTCGAAATAAATAGTAAATATATTTGGTCAACACAGAAGAATATTTTAAATAGTTTTTAATAGTGTATGTATATTCTGTACATAGGTATGTATAATTATATATCTTATAGTCAAACGTTAAAGTTTAGTAACAATATAATCTATATATTAATTTAATTAATTAATTTTAAGAACTTGTAATAACAAGTTCTTAAAATTAATAACATGAATGTAAGTATATACTTACCAATGTTTATGCTTTACATGTTAATACATTTTAATATTATTCTAAAAGTATATATATTCAAACTATATTACAATTTATCTTCATCATCAGCTCATTAAACGTCCCCACCGAGGGGCACGAGCCTACCCGTATAGGGTGTATAGGCCTTAGTCGTCCACGCGGGCCCAGTGCGGATTGGACGACTTCACACACAACCTTCGAATCTCTTCGCAGGCGTGCATAAAGGTTTCCTCACGATGTTTTCCTTCACCGTAAGAGCGTCGGATAACGTACATATATTTTTCGAAAATTCGAAAATACATTGGTACGTGACGGGATTTGAACCTCAGCCCTCCCGGTAGGAGGCGACAGTCACACCACTGAGCCACCGACGCTCTTTTTATCTTGTAATGTTTTACAATTTATCTTGTAGGGGTTATAATATAAATCGAATTACTTCTTGACATTTTTTATAATTACTTATCGAAATGTTGGCGAACTCGACTAATTCTAGTACAAGTTCAATTTATACTTTGTTTAAGCTCAATTTATAAATATTGTATTTAATTGCTTTCTAAAAGTTACTGGTTTTAGCCGCAGTACCCAGTTGAATTATTTAATAGTATTTTCAATATTTGAGCTTAAATAAAGCTACTGAAATATTCTTAGAATGTAGAGGAATTTTGTTACCCAAAGTTATTTAAAGTTCCAATAGTTTTGTTCAATAAACATTTCATATTTATATTAAATTACATACTTTTGGCTGAGTTCTATGAATTATTTTTTTATATACATTAAAATGACTCCGAAGCTAAGCATAATTCTCACTCATACCTAATTGTTGGTCTATGATTAGGCCTTTTACAGACATCTATGTTTTGAAAATAATAGCTCATGTAATGAAGAACAATTTAATGAATTTAGTGACGTTTTAATAATTGTTTACATTTTAATAATATAGACACTCGGTACGATCCATAAGGAGCGACAAGACAACAAATGCATTGCCGAAAATTTCATTTCACCTTACGTAGCTAAATACAGTGTGAAGCCATTTTTATATAGTTTTTAGTGTTTCTAAGTTTTCTTCCCGACGTTTCAGATATTTCAATGACTATGTAGTTACCGGGATTACGATAGTAATTAGTCTCAGTATTAGTTTTCATCAAATACCTCATTCAATCTACAAAAAATATTTTCATTCAAAGCGTGCTAATCGTGAAAACTTAAGACAGTACTAAATAATAGCTCTAAAATACGCGAGTACCACATTCCACCGTCACTGGTTAAACTCACTGCTCTATTGTCACTTGATTCGCCCTTAACTGGACCTGAAAGACGTGTCCAGTTGCAGTAAGAAGCTCTCAGTGCTGGAGTCGCGAGCGGCGATTCTCGTATCTGGTAGTTTGGCACCGTTCTCTTGTTCGCAGCACCTGGGGAAAGGCGCCAGATGCTCTGCCTTGTAAAGCGTGCCTTTGCTGAAGTTCTGCTTGGACCGCTCCTGGTTGTTGTTGGCGGAGCGGCCCGTGGTCGACCCTCAGATTTTCGAGGAGCCGTTGTTCAGTAGCCGAATGCTGCTCTCACGGCCGACACTTGTCCTGTTAAAGATGTTTCTTATATTATCCTCTGTATTTGAATTTATCAAGCAATTTTTTTCGATGATGTGATAGATACACAATAACTAACTAAATGAACAATTTCACCCGAAAACGTGTGTCTATCGCGTCAGTTGTATAGAATTTTCATTCATAACGCCCGTCGGCCGCTGCTTGATATCATAATGACATAGTAATGTCCATCATAATGATATAGTAATGTGGTCGTGGTTTTGAATTTGTACTCCTTTTATGACGCGTTAAGGTCAAAATTTAAATGAATTATTTTATATTCTAAATGAAACAATAACTATACGTTTGTATCTTAGGCTCAGTCATTTTTTGGTTGACGTTTCTACGTGATTGTGCGTCTAGATAGTTTATTTTTGATCTAAGAAAGATGTGTAGGTACTGTCACCTTTATTACCCTTTTAGAAACTACTAACTTCAGAAAAGAAACCAGGGTATTCAGAACGATAATAACCATCTCACCAAATCGAGAATCCTACAAAGAGTACCTACAACCAATTTTATTTAAAATAGTTAATAGATTTTCCTTGTCGGATCATTATTATATATTTTTGATGATTTCAATCGCATTCATTTCACGAGGATCTTTCAAATATGATTTCTACGAATTTTCTATGAATTCAAAACTAAGAACTTACGTCCGTGGAACCATGCTGATATTGGTTTTTCTACTCGAATGCAACCTCCTTGATGTAGACAGCGACATAGATCCTCGAGTCCCATGCATAGAACCTCCACGGCAGAGCAGGTATCTGTTAGAAGAAGTCGGATTAAAGATGCTACGAAACTTATGTAATTAATTAAATAAACAAAACATAAATAATGAGCGTTTATAGACATAAAGTAATTAGGTGAAAAACCTCATACATAAATAAGTACATCACACACACACAGAACCATGTAGCCCCAAACTAAGCATTAGCCAGTACTATGGGATCTTCTTAACAACGGATAAATATACTTAAAATCTTCTTTTCGTAATTGCATACAAATTGTACATAGAAAACACCCAGACCAATACAAACAGACATGCTCATACAGACAATTTTTTGTACTGCTCAGGGATCGAACCCGAAATCCATGGTGTAACAGCCGACGTCTCAACCATTACGCCAGATGGGTCTGTGGATTTTGTAGTGAAGTGTAGGTCAACCCCCAACCAGATGGCCTGATGATCTGGTTAAGGTGGCGGGTAGCAGATGGATGTCAACTACAAAGTCGTTCCGTAATGTTGGTAGATTCATTAATAATAACTTCTTGACGATTCAAAAGTGTCATTTAATTACTTATTTGAAAAAAACATTTATGAGTTTGAATCATTAAGGAAGGCTTTCGTTCAGCAGTGGACATTATAAGCTATAGTGCTGACGTAAACTCTAGAAGAAATTGAGTTGTGTACACAGCTTTTCAAAATAAAACATCGTACAATCTGCACTAAACAGAAAATGTATACCTATGTAACACAGTGAAAAGGCTTGTATTCATTTTAAAAGCTTTACACATAACACTCATGTTACTCGTGTGTCACGAGCAGCTTATCTCGTATATATTCCATTATGAACACGCGTTACGAATTACGCAATTATTATTTATTTATTATTAATTTATTTATTGCCATAATAATGGTGATGATTTTAATTGCATTGATATGACGGGGTTTACATTTTTAAAACAGTTTAAAATTAATTATTATGCAACGAAAAAATACTTTATTTACTTTAACTAAGTATACTAGTATTTTTTTATGTTATAAGTGTACAGGACGGTCTGGACCACTGATTTCCCAATACAGGAGATGGGGCAAGCCGCGTTTAAAGTGCGACAACTGTAAGCTCAACGAGCATACACTGGCTACCAGTTTACGCTCTGTGAGACAAGTCAAGACGCACGAATATTAAAAGAAATTATCGTTTTTTTCCAAATTGCTATCCTGTGCAATTGTAACATGCCATTATCGCAATGAATCAGTAAATTTACCAAGAAATATAATAATTTTACACAGGTAAGAACCGAAAAGAAATTGCGACACTGGGACTGCCTATAAACTTGACGGCTTGTCCAGTCTAATGTATATTGTGATGTCTGTGGTCTGGACGCTCACCTGATGGTAAGTGATACGCCAGATCATGATAGAGCGGAATTAAAGGAGACCAACAACTGACAGACAGTTATTATCCTCCATCAACGCCGCACTGCGCCCGTCACCCGAGACAACAGATGTTAGGTCTCTTATACCCGGTAATTTCACTAGCTACAGTGTCCTCATCCCAAAACACAAAAGTGCATAACACTCCTGTTTCACGGGATGATATCTGGCACTGCGGTGGTACCTACCTAGACGACTCAGTATCGAGTCTACCACCTAGTAAATCGTATTTCTAATTTTGAGTCATTACAACACGAAAAATACCTAATTTGGAAATTCAATTTTGATTTTATTAATTTATCATTAATTTTTTGTCTTCATTTCTTTTAGACTTTTGTATGTTTATGCACAATTGTCGGTAGCCCTACTAAACCAGAAACTTGAAACAGAGCTGTAATAAAATATGCCTGTAACGAGATTCAAGGCGTAAAAACCACTGATTTATATCTATCAAACATTAACGTGAAACATTATAGTTCGTTAACACACAACGCGAATTCGACCTTAAGTTGTCGTGTTTAAGGTTTTAATGAAGAGCCACGGTTAGGCAAATATTTATTAAAACAGCGGTAATCATTTCAATTCAGAGTATAATATACTGCTTTTCCCTAAATTTTATAACTCAAATGTGTATTACATAAAACTATTTTGCTACCGAGTGACAGACTGACTTATAGTCAACACTAAAGCCAAACTCTGAAAAGTAAGAACCTGGGGGGTTAACGCCATCTCTTAATACAGTGTTACAATAATATTACTTTGTCTTTTCTGGTACAAAAATGATGACGTATCATTATAGCAATACTGTTTTAAAATATTATGGTAACCCCCCTGGAGTTAGTCAAATATTTTAACGGCATAGGGCCCGCCCAAATTTTCGTAAAAATTCTTCACTGCACTCTTAAAAAGTAGGTATACTATGTAGTTGGAATCACCAAAAAATTATATTAGAGAAAATACACAAGTCTGATAATATTATATGGATAATATTACTAATTCTACCGCCGAGTAATTATCACAAATAAGATCGCTCACTCAAGGTTGTTTGCATAGGCTCAAGGCTACATAACGTGCTTTCGACAGGGCAAAGTTAGTTATTTCCCTACGCGATAAGATCTACGTTTCAGAAGATCCAGTATAGAGCTACATTGACCGACATAATCCAGGCAAGTAAGTTGTAATGGCATTAGTAATGATGATGAAGAAAGAGACGGCCCTGGAAACACATTTCTTGTATTGTTGTATTCATACTTATACTATAAATGTGAAAGTATGTCTGTTTGTCCGTTTTTCACGGCAAAAGGGCAAGACGAATAAACGTGATTTTAAAGTAGAGATAGTTGAAGGGATGATGTCACTCACATAGACTAGTTTTTGTCAAATAATAACCGTTCACTTCCCAATGGTGGGTGGAAATTGTATGGAGCATTCCGCAATTTTGAAGGTAGAGAACAAAATTGGTATGCGGATTTTCGAAATAATATGTACGTTTATCCGGCGCTCTTACGGTGAAGGAAAACATCGTGAGGATACCTGCGCACGCCTGCGAATAAATTTAAAAGCTTGTGCATGAAGTCGGCAAATACGCACTGGGCCCGCGTGGACGACTAAGGTACCCCTGGGTAGGCTCAAGCCCCTCGGTGGGAACGTATAATGAGCTGATGATGATGAATTTGACGCGAGCGAAACTGCTGGCAAGAGTTAGTTGTTTTATATTTAATAGAGTTCCTACGGGTGAATATCTCGTGGTAATAGACAATACCACTCATTGTCGCGTTCCCGGTAAAAAATACACTATATATTTCTAACGATTTATGTTTGTTTGTTTTCTTTTAATTGATGCATATTTTTATATGAAATTACACTTCACTCGGATGTCGAACTTGAAACAAATGATTTCCTTGTGTTTTCACCTCTCATATTCAATTGTTTGTATATTCATAAATTATAAATAACAAATATGATATAATACAGACATACCAACCTATGGAAAAACTCTCGCAAGTACCAATAATCCTTTTTGTTAGGAAAATAAAAAAACAAATAATGTTCCATGCAATTTTCATTAGTAACATTGAAATTCATAACCGTATTATATTAAGAAATCGTCAGTATGAGTACTTGAGTATCGTATTTTCTCTTCAAGGTTTCACAAGTTATCTTGCCATGTCAAAGTTGTCAAGGAGACTTCATTCAACAGTTTCAAGTTTTAATTACGCAAAAATATTATTAAAAGGTTTCAACCCTCTCAGTAACTAATTGTTCTGTATTCATAAAATTTGTTATGATATTTTAATTAAGTTTTTTAGTTTTGTTATTGTTTTAGGTGGTTGGTTGAAGTTCTACGAAATGCGATGATTGTGTTTTACATGTGTTCTCAATACATGAATCTATATTTTTTTATTGTCTCATATTAGTAGATTGCTGTAATCTTTTTATGTTAATGAAATGACAAAAAAAACTTTTTTCAATTAATCATCATCATCATCAGCTCATTAAACGTCCCCACCGTGGGGCACGAGCCTACCCGTAAAGGGTGTATAGGCCTTAGTCGTCCACGCGGGCCAGTTGCGGATTTACGCACAACCTTTGAATCTCTTCGCAAGCGGGCGCAGGCTTCCTTAAGATGTTTTCCTTTACCGTAAGAGCGTTGGACAAACGTACATATAATTTCGAAAATTTTAAATCTCATTGATACTTGGCGGGATCTGAACCTGCGCCCTTCCGGTAGGAAGGCAACAGTCCCCGCCATTGAGCCACCGACACTCGTTACAATATTGCTTAGTTTAGATTGTTTATCGTAAGATACGAATACTCGTAACTGTGGATATCATCTACTCAATTTATGAAGACGTCAGTGATTGACATCGAATTGGGGGACCCAATTGGAAGACAAATCTCGATTCAGTGTGCCCATAAACGCATTATTGTCTGCCTTAGTGCGGAGCATGTCGTGGCTTTGAAGGATCCTAGACTGAATTATGCGTTCCATCTGCGAGTGCTCACGTGAATGATCGATCCAATCGAATTGGCAGAGTTGTTTGCTATTTCTAGTTTTTGGATTTACCCCATTCAGCAGATACAGTTATGTAAATCTTTGCAAACAATATCATAAGAAGTTACAAACATGTTTCTGAATATAACATAGATAACCCACATAATTAGCAAATTAAAGCGGCACTGATTAAAACACAAAGACAGGCAATAGAGTAAGCGGAAAGCAGTGTTGCCGCTCGATAGTCTATCGACTGTTGAGTATAAGCAATAATACCTATCGATACTATCGATAGCTTAGTTTAGCAGAATAGTATCGGTACACTGCAATTCTATCAAAGTCATGGCTGCTACTCTTAGAAATCGGTAAACATTGAAATCATTATGAGAAGAGGCTTTTGTTTAATAAGTGCATTATGCTGTAGCAATCAGGGCTATAATGATATAATTCTAAATCATGTCAGCCAAATTGTTATAGGAGTATTTACAAACACTTTCTATGCATTCGGCTATTTATTAAAATTAAACCCTTTTTCCACCTGGAAAGGTATTTACATATTCGTGGGAATTGGCATGGGTATGCGGGAATAGTGATGCTAAAGTCGGCAACATTTTATCTACCAAAACCTATCGCAATTTTTTTAAGACCTTAACAAAGATATTTGAGTGTTAACTCATAAAGTCAGGATCAATGTGCTTTTCCTATTCGCAGTGGAGGTAAATTTCACTGCTAAAGAAAGACGCCTACTAATTAAGATGTCTAGCAATCTATAGGAATTGGAGACTAGGAATTCCAAATACCCTCTGTCGAAGTCAAAGGTGTGCTAATCAACAATGAGGATATATAAAATTGTTTTCAATCGTAACCCGCAGATCTAGTATGATATATAGGTTCATATAATACGAGTTTGCGGGTTTTAGCAGCATTCAGAGCCTCACCCAGCAGGATGCACCAAATTCAGGTATATAAATGCTTGAATCACTTTGCTTTCAGATAGGTCCACCTAAGTACGCGCTTTCGATCCGTCCGAACATGCCTAGTATTACCATCATATTTCCGATCATCATTTACAACAACCTGACACACATGATTTTTATCTTTCCCCTGAGAAGCGATATAAGTTCCTCCATATCGGCTTGAGAAGGCTATAGCCTAGAGCTGGTTCCGGATATTTATTGCTTTTCCCCAAAGACGGTGAAAGTTTACGACTCAATGCTAGCATTAAACTAATTACACTTACGGTAAAACGTGGTTGTGTTAATAACAGATTCCATTATTTGTTATCAGACGCGGTAAATTCAAGATTTGTAAGTGTAATGGTTAAGTAACTTTGTCAACTAGAAGTGTCCTTCTCCCATATGTTCTAATTATTATTTTCATACATTTAGTTTTCGGAGTTATAAAGTATTTGATGATATTCCAATCGTCAATCGGTACTGGTTATAATACTAAGGAATATAGATGCAGTCAAAAGATTAGTAGAATAATTCTAGAAAAAAGTGATATCTATAATATCAACAAACACATTTAAAATTCGAGTATAGTAAAAATATTTTATATTGTTTGTATTGATCCACGAACCTTTAAGAATAAATCTGATTCTGTACATTTAAAATTGATCACCTCAATTAATCAGGTCGTCAATAATATATAACAATATCATTGATTGTCACCAACTTGTCATCTAAGTAAAGATGTGCACTTATAAAATGATTCATTTGTGTAGACAACAAACATCATGCAATCAAATTATATTAAGTGAAATTATTTAAAATTAACACTGCCAATGATAAGAGAAAAAACTCTACGAAACTATATGAGATCTTAAAATACTTATTTTAATTAACTACGCAGAACAACCTTGACCCGGCAAATTCATAGTGGAAATCTTTAACAAACAACAAGGAAACCCTTTATTGCTTCTCTGTTAACCTTAAGGGACTGTGTAAAGGCGAAAAAAGCCAATCAGTATCCTGCAAAGTTGTGACATCGATCACAGTTCTTGCTCGACCCCAAATTCGCAAGTTAAGCCCTGGTGCCTGACGCGAACACTTAACTCGCCATAAGAAAACCTACAGTTGTACAGAGTTTGTGATTATTTGATATTACAAATAAATCTAATTATTGACCACCGTAGTTAAGTTTTTAATGTCTCATGTCACTTTTTTGTACATTCAACCAACATTTTTCATTTCTTTTAGGTTCTATTTAGTGCTTGTAAAATGTTATTAACCACACTAATTTTTATTATATACTATCTATACTGTTCCAATGTAAGCGGAAGATATGTTTAAATGTCGAAATATATTTGCAATATCACAAACAATAGAAGTTTCAGTGTTAAAGATCATTTATTAATTAATGATCAATGTTTATATCTTGAATAACTACCTCTTTTATTGAAGTAAGGTTGGTGAATGATTTTTATCAAATAAATATGTTGTTTTCCGTTCAATGAACGAAGCAAAGACTATGCATATCAATAAGTGTTTTATCCACTTTTACAAACACGCACTATCTGATGGTATATAGTTTATGAAGTGGCTCTAAGATAAAATTAATAGAATAGTGGAGAGGTTTGCCATGATAAGAACCAGCTTTAATGCAAACATCAATTGGCTAAATAAATCAATAAATATATATGTGTATATATAGATACAGCCGTATAGGTACGTAAAGGGGTCGTTCTTTAAACATTGATTACATATTTTTAATTTTGTCACAATTGACGTTTATAGATTAATTGGAAAAGTGAAGAGTAAAGAGGACTTTTGGCTAAAGTCGATTCAACCTGAATAGTTATCAGGTAGGTCAGCCTTAACATGTTTCTCCTGATCACGTAATCCACGACTGGAGCTTTTTTATTTAAAAAGGTATGAGAAAAGTTTTACCAAAGTTTGACTTCAAAAAAGGAGGTTACTCAATTCGACCGTATATATGTTTGCTCGCGGATATCTTCGTCGTTTATGAACTATTATGATAATTCATTTTTTAATGGAAAGGGGATCCCCTTTCCACTTAAGAGGTGATCCCATGATAAGGAAGTCATGGACTGATGATCTCTGGTCTCCGAGAAATCAAAAGATTTTTGCTAAGTGTGAAGATTTTCGTTGTGTATGCACCGATTTAGATAATTCTTCACTTTTCGATAGATTTTTTTGCAGCTAGTATCTCTTTACTTTCTTTAATGATATTGAGATTGTCAAGTAACCAAAATCAAACAAGATTTTATAATGGCGTACCTGTTAAAGTGTTTTCTGAAGATGCCACTAGTGCAGTACAGTGCGATGGGGTTGACACAGCTGTTCAGGAATGAAAGACAGAAACCCACGATGCGGAGACCGTGCCACCATCCGTTGTAGTCTTGCTCTGCGGTAGGGCTGTTGGATGAAAAAATACATGTATTTTGATCTGTACTAATCACAGATTTCCCAATACACTATAAGTACAAAATTTATCACATTAAATTTTGTACTTAAGTACAAAATTTATCACATTAAATTTTGTACTTATAGTAAATTTATAACATTTTTGTTTTTAATTTCAACCTTTTAAACTATTTTTAAAAACATCGATAGCTTGTTGATGTTGACTGTTACCTTCCGATCTGAAAGATGTGCCAATGTCTTGTCGAATTTCCGAAATTATAAGTATGTAAGAATATCCGACGCCCTTACAGTGAAGGTAAACATCGTGAGGAAATCTGCGCACGCCTGCGATGAGATCAGGGTTGTGCGTGAAGTCGGCCAATCTGCACTGGGCCGCATGGACGATTGAGCCTACACTCTTTACGGCTTCGTTGCCCCTCTCGGTTGGGGACTTTTAATGAGCTGATGCATGATGATGAAAATTTTATTTGAATTATATTATTTGAATTTTATCTATTAATGTAATCTAAGTGTGTATATATTGTGATCTTTAAGGATCTAAATTTAATAACGACTTTGTTATTTTTTTTATTAACACTACAAATATTTTTTAGAAGCAAATATCATAAGCAAATACGTGATGGTTCAAAAAATAAAAAAAGAATAAAGAGCTTTCGCTGAAATACGGATACAGCTATCGCTAAATCAAACCTCAACAAACTTCGGAAGTATCTCACAAACTCAACAAACTTCGGTTAGCACTTAAATCTTGCAGACAACAACTTCATTCTATAGAAGTTTTGGGAAAACTGTACCAAAGAGTATCAGTAGGCATACTACATGTTCGTAGTTCTTTGTAACCTTTGTTTTGGCATATAGCAAGTGACTTTAGCCGTGGCTTTCTATTAAAAAAAGTTTACCATCGGAAAAATATCTTGAGCGAAACGAACTGGAGTCTTTCGAAACAAGAAATATTACCATTAGACGAACCGGCAATTCAATTATTGAATCGAAAATTCTAAATGTTTTGTGCATCGATAATTTATTTTTCCAAAATTATATAGTTCAATCAAATTTTTGCCAATTTTAAAGAAGCTAAATTTTATGCCGAAATGATATTATGTTTAAGTGTATTCATTGAAATTACATTGATTGGGAGCTTCATAAGCTTTTGTGCAAATTTACTTACTACATACAATTATCGGAAAGGTTTAACAAAAATCCATTATCATTATAATAAGCTGTTCAATCCGTAGATGAACGGATTATGGTTTCTATAATTGAAAATGTTTCTTTTGTGTGTTTCATTATATTTTGTTCTATACAAAGTGTTATATAAAGTGCTGTTTATATCTTAATAGATTTACAATTTTCTTTCGTAACTTACCACTGAGATGAAATGAACAACAAATCATAACTGAATTCACTTAAATGTAGTTCATTTAGATTACTCCAATTATTTATTTTTCTGCGTCTGCTCTTGGAATTAAAGCTTCTAAACTTTATCTATAATCCCCAATAAGGGTCTCACTAGAAGGTATTGACAGTTGAATCTACCAATCATGTGAAACACATATTCAAATATCTTCATGTTTAATGAAAGTTTTTCTTCTATTATTTTTGATATGAATAACAAAGAACACTTTTAAACCACGACGTAGTTCTTGCTAATGAACATCATGACTTTGATAATATTTGCAATGTTCGACGCCAAAGATTAATGAATGACGTCATTGGATTCCATCAATGTTTCCAAAGTACTTGAAAATCTTGGTATATACTACTTCCCGCTAATGAAGTGTCAGAGTATCTTCAGATATAGTATTTAGCTCTAATCCTCGGTTCACTAATTAAGACACGATTGCAAGACAGTGATCTACTCGTGTTTTTCTTAACTACATTGCCGTAGACAGACATATCAAATATATTAAATGTGTAGGGGGATGTATGCAGAGTGATATTTAACAAAACATAGAAATGCAATTTTTAAATTGAATTTTCAATAAAATTTATATGTATACCTATATACACAAATTGAGTGTCTGTTCGTAATATTAAAAATTATCGTATTTTAATCAATATAGCATTAATTCTTATCCAATTAAATATCTTATATACATTGTTAATTTAATAAAGATCTATATGGCCCTTAACAGCACATATGCTGTTAAGGGCCATATAGATCTTTATGAATGAGAATGGTGATTTAAAGGTTTTTTATTTCGAGTCTCTGAACTGAATTTCGAGAACTCTCTTCCTAATGGCAAAATCCTATTATTGTTTTACAGGTTAACTGGTAAGTTATTAAAAAATAAATTCAATGACCGTTTTCTATATTTTAATAACGCCGAACGCTAAAAGGTTTGTTTTAACTTTGAATACATTTTACTCATAGCATCTTTTAAATAAAAAAACACAACAACAAAATACCATCCGCCTTTTTCAGTTATGGAAAATATTTTTCAATTATGCCGACTCGTCTTTTATTATTTCTATGATGAACAAATTTTCCTTATATTGTTGTAATTAAGCTACCAAACAACTGAGTTTTCAATTAACCAATTTATATTTAATATTCTGTGGAGAAACGTTGTCTTTAATCATAATATGCATAAGTTAATTTTTTATCTAATTTTATATTGTACAACAATTTATATATATAATACAACAAGCTTTTGAAGAAATAAAGCTTATACATTCTTAGAGACCTTATAGAAATCAATATACAATTGCTTACACCTACAGACAGTTTGTCTTCTTCTTATGTAGTAATAATTTGGTCTTCATATATCAAGCATATTGATCTTAGTCTTAATCTTAGGGAAGGTGGCGAGTAGTTGACTATTAGGAATCGGTACGTACTAAGCCCATTAGGGGAGGTCTTTTTTCAGCAGATTCGTTCGGTTGTAATGATCAGTCGAGCCAAGTTATACAACTACAATAATAATGAATTCGCAGTAAGGAACCTCCGACTTGACAGAACTTTGTGTTTTTGTACCATGTNATATATTTGCAATATCACAAAAATAGAAGTTTCAGTGTTATAAGATCATTTATTAATTAATGATCAATGTTTATATCTTGAATAACTACCTCTTATTGAAGTAAGGTGGATGGTGAATGATTTTTATCAAATAAATATGTTGTTTTCCGTTCAATGAACGAAGCAAAGACTATGCATATCAATAAGTGTTTTACCACTTTTACAAACACGCTATCTGATGGTATATATTTTAAGATGTGGCTCTAAGATAAAATATAATAGAATAGTGGAGAGGTTTGCCCATGATAAGAACCAGCTTTAATGCAAAAATCAATTGACTAAATAAATCAATAATATATATTGTGTTAGATGAATACAACAGCGTATAGGTACGTAAAGGGGGCGTTCTTTAAACATTGATTACATAATTTTTAATTTTGTCACAATTGACGTTTTAGATTAATTGGAAAAGTGAAGAGTAAAGAGGAGATTTTGGCTAAAGTCTATTCAACCTGAATAGTTATCAGGTAGGTCGCCTTACATGTTTCCTCTGGTCACGTAATACAGACTGAGCTTTTTTAGTTAAAAAGGTATGAAAAAAGTTTTTACCAAAATTTTGACTTCAAAAAAGGAGGTTACTCAATTCGACGTATATGTTTTTTATATGTTCTCGCGGATATCTTTCGTCGTTTATGACTATAACATATATAGATAATATTTTTTAATGGAAAGGGGATACTTAAGAAGGTGATTCCATGATAAGGAAGTCATGGACTGATGACTCTGGTCTCCGAGAAATCAAAAGATTTTTGCTAAGTGTGAAGATTTCGTTGTGTATGCACCGATTTAGATAATTCCTTCACTTTCGATAGATTTTTCTGCAGCTAGTATCTTTTACTTTCTTTTTATATGATAATTGAGATTGTCAGTAACCAAACATCACACAAGATTTGACGACCATTTGGTGTTGCGGTTGAAGGTCGGCTGCAACACCAAGGGTTCCGGGTTCGATCCCCGGGCAGTACAAACATTTGTGTGCATGAACATGTCTGTTTGTAATGGTCTGGGTGTTTTCTATGTATAATATATATGTATTTCACAAAAAAAAAATGTATATATTAGTTTATCCGTAGTACCCATAATACAGGGCTTAACGCTTACTTGGGGCTAGATAGCGCTGTGTGAATGTCATGAATAATATTATTTATTTATTTATTATTTATATTTCATGATGGCGGTACCTGTTAAAGTGTTTCTGAAGATGCACTAGTGCAGTACAGTGCGATGGGGTTGACACAGCTGTTCAGGAATGAAGACAGAAACCCACGATGCGGAGACCGTGCACCATCCGTGTAGTCCTTGCTCTGCGGTAGGAACTGTGGAGACGAAAAATACATGTATTTTGAACTATATTAATACTGTAAGTACAAAATTTATGACATTTTTTTTTGTAATTTCTAACTTTTAAACAATTTTTTAAAACACGGTAGCTCGTTGATGTGGACTGTTACCTTCCGATCTGAAAGATGTACCAATGTTCTTGTCCGAAATTTCCGAATTAAAGTATGTAAGAATATCCGACGCCCTTACAGTGAAGGCAAACATAGTGAGTGAAGAAATCTGCGCACTGCCTGCGATGTGGATTCAAAGGGTTGTGCGTGGAAGTCAGCCAATGCACTGGGCCGCGCATGGGACGATTAAGGCCTATACACTCTTTACGGCTTGCGTCTCCTCGGTGGACATATAATGAGCTGATGATGATGATGAAAATTTTATTTGAATTATATTATTTGAATTTTGTCTTATTAATGTAATCTAAGTGTGTATATATTGTGACTTTAAGGATCTAAATTTAATAACGACTTTTTATTTTATTAAATACTACAATATTTTTTGGAAGCAAGTATCATAAGCAAATACGTGATGGTTCAAAAAATAAAAAGAATAAAGAGCTTTCGCTGAAATCGGATACAGCTATCGCTAAATCAATAACCTCACAAACTTCGGAAGTATCTCACAAACTCAACAAACTTCGGGTTTAGCACTTAAATCTTGCAGACAACAACTTCATTCTATAGAAGTTTTGGGAAAACTGTACCAAAGAGTATCAGTAGGCATACTAACATGTTCGTAGTTCTTTGTAACCTTTGTTTAAGGCATTAGCAAGTGGACTTTAGCCGTGGCTTTCTATTAAAGAAGTTTACCATCGGAAAAATCTTGAGCGAACGAACTGGCGTCTTTCGAAACAAGAAAATATTACCATTAGACGAACCGGCAATTCAATTATTGAATCGAAAATTCTAAAATGTTTTTGTGCCATCGATAATTTATTTTTCCAAAATTATATAGTTCAATAAAATTTTGCCAATTTTAAAGAAGCTAAATTTTATGCCGAAATGATATTATGTTTAAGTGTATTCATTGAAATTACATTGATTGGGAGCTTCATAAGCTTTTGTGCAAATTTACTTACTACATACAATTATCGGAAAGGTTTAACAAAAATCCATTATCATTATAATAAGCTGTTCAATCCGTAGATGAACGGATTATGGTTTCTATAATTGAAAATGTTTCTTTTGTGTGTTTTCATTATATTTTGTTCTATACAAAGGTGTATATAAAGTGCTGTTTATATCTTAATAGATTTACAATTTTTCTTTTCGTAACTTACCACTGAGATGAAATGAACAACAAATCATAACTGAATTCACTTAAATGTAGTTCATTTAGATTACTCCAATTATTTATTTTTCTGCGTCTGCTCTTGGAATTAAAGCTTCTTAAACTTTATCTATAAGTCCCCAATAAGGGTCTCACTAGGAAGGTATTGACAGTTGAATCTTACCAATCATGTGAAACACATATTCAAATATCTTCATGTTTAATGAAAGTTTTTCTTCTATTATTTTTGATATGAATAACAAAGAACACTTTCAAACCCACGACGTAGTTCTTGCTAATGAACATCATGACTTTGATAATATTTGCAATGTTTCGACGCCAAGATTAATGAATGACGTCATTGGATTCCATCTTTGTTTCCAAAGTACTTGAAAATCTTGGTATATACTACTTCCCGCTAATGGAAGTGTCAGAGTATCTTCAGTATAGAGTATTTAGCTCCTAATCCTCGGTTCACTAATTAAGACACGATTACAAGACAGTGATCTACTCGTGTTTTTCTTAACTACATTGCCGTAGACAGACATATCAAATATATTAAATGTGTAGGGGGATGTATGCAGAGTGATATTTAACAAAACATAGAAATGCAATTTTTAAATTGAATTTTCAATAAAATTTATATGTATACCTATATACACAAATTGAGTGTCTGTTCGTAATATTAAAAATTATCGTATTTTAATCAATATAGCATTAATTCTTATCCAATTAAATATCTTATATACATTGTTAATTTAATAAAGATCTATATGGCCCTTAACAGCATATGATTTAATGAATATTTTCGAAGATATTACAGACTTAAAAGATTGCGGTACGAAGCGTTTGCGACGGTACCGGCTGACCGGGGAGGCAGGAGTGTGCCTGTTACGAATATCAGCATTGCACCCATGCGAAGCAGGGGCAGGTCGCTAGTATATAATATACAATTATTATTTTTTTGTTATGGTAGACTCGATACTGAGTTTCAAGGTAGGTATCACCGCAGTGCCAGATATCGTCCCGTGAAATACGAGTGCTATGCACTTTTGTGTTGCGGGTTGAGGGCACTTTACTTAGTAAAATAGGTCTCGGGTTTCTAATTCTTAGATTGGGGGTAGCTGGCGCCGTATGAATTTTAATGGATATTTATATTAGTTTATTTCCTGAAAATGATATTTTCTGTAAATCGTAGAGCAATAAAATTAGCCAATTTAGGGCACACAAAGTAATAAAAAAAATCATCTCAGCTCATTATACGATCCCACCGAGGAGCACGAACCTACCCGTAAAGGATGTATTAAGCCTTAGTCGTCCACGCGGACCCAATGCGGATTGTTCAGAATCTTTGAATTTCTTCGCAGGCATACGCGGGTTTCCTCACGGTGTTTCCCTAAGATATTTTTTAAAAAAAGACAATTAAATTTAATGTTGGTCAGTAAACTATTTAAAATAAATATAACTTGTTTTGGGACTTGATGAATGAGAATGGTGATTTAAAGGTTTTTTATTTCGAGTCTCTGAACTGAATTTCGAGAACTCTCTTCCTAATGGCAAAATCCTATTATTGTTTTACAGGTTAACTGGTAAAAAATAAATTCAATGACCGTTTTCTATATTTTAATAACGCCGAACGCTAAAAGGTTTGTTTTAACTTTGAATACATTTTACTCATAGCATCTTTTAAATAAAAAAACACAACAACAAAATACCATCCGCCTTTTTCAGTTATGGAAAAATTTTTCAATTAGCCGACTCGTCTTTTATTATTTCTATGATGAACAAATTTTCCTTATATTGTTGTAATTAAGCTACCAAACAACTGAGTTTTCAATTAACCAATTTATATTTAATATTCTGTGGAGAAACGTTGTCTTTAATCATAATATGCATAAGTTAATTTTTTATCTAATTTTATATTGTACAACAATTTATATATATAATACAACAAGCTTTTGAAGAAATAAAGCTTATACATTCTTAGAGACCTTATAGAAATCAATATACAATTGCTTACACCTACAGACAGTTTGTCTTCTTCTTATGTAGTAATAATTTGGTCTTCATATATCAAGCATATTGATCTTAGTCTTAATCTTAGGGGAAGGTGGCGAGTAGTTGACTATTAGGAATCGGTACGTACTAAGCCCATTAGGGGAGGTCTTTTTTCAGCAGATTCGTTCGGTTGTAATGATCAGTCGAGCCAAGTTATACAACTACAATAATAATGAAATCGCAGTAAGGAACCTCCGACTTGACAGAACTTTGTGTTTTTGTACCATGTAGACTTCATTATTATTTATCGATAAACCAGCAGCTCTATGGAGACTTGGTTAGGTATTAACGTTTTTGGTGGGATGATGTTGACGGAAACAGCCATTGCTTCTGTAACACACTAACCCTCTCTTTGACATTTAACATCTATTCCATATACGCGAAACCCCTATACTTTGCACAATACCGAAATAGAATTACTCAAATAAAAAAGGCTTACCAATAATAAAACCACATCATGAAGACGTGTGAAGGCAGAAAACAGGCGGCAAACACCAGAACGAAGGCCAAAACAGTTACGGCAACCTTCCGCCGCGCTCGCATCTACAAACAGAGACATAAAACATGAATAAAAGTGGCCGCCTGTAATGTATCACGTTTCGCGGGAAGGCACTTCGCAAATTGAAATAAATACTCTTTGTTAACTGGCAGGATATATTCCCTTTATATAGATAAGAAAAAAAAAGAACATTTGAAAATGTTCGAATGTAAAGTAGGACTACGGCAAAATTCTTAATTTCATACGTAACTATAATAATTAAATATTATTTTTATAGCTTTAGAAATAATTAGTCTTAATTATTTTATATTTTATATATCATTGTTTTATTCAGATACATCTCTATGAGCCCGTGACTGTTCAATAAAGAACTACACGATAGTGCAAAGATTTGGCCTAATATATTTGCGCTTGGGAGATGATACCCGTACCTTTTTAAATATTGAATTTACCATTCTTCCGAACCAAACATAATGCGTACGGCAAAGGAGTGGAACTCTGCCTGATAGCGTGTTCCTATAATCAGGATATCTTCAAGGCAATCCAGATCCTCGGATGTTCCTAGATAGACATGATCCATCTTCGACCGCTTTATCGCTTAACATCAGGCAAAATGACGGTCAAATGTCTAATACAACGTACGTACTTATAACAAAAAAGTTACTTTATAATAACACCAAAAATTATCAAATAAAATGATAAAACGACATCTAAGAAATAATTCAGTTTGCTAAATTTAGACTTCTACGCAAGTTCTCTATTCATTCACCTGCAAAAGGAGTGTAATAAATCATCAATTAGTTGGCCAGACAAAGGGGCCGGGAATGATATTAATCATAAGTTCACTGACAAAGTTATGAAACTAAACAAAAGATAGTGAAACCTCCTTTCGATATTGATATTGCGAATTGCAAAACTTTTTCCTTTGATAATAATAGATGTTAGATTTTCTGCCAATCTTACCAATTCGGAGTAGTCTAAGATACATAAAGAACGACCTGCACCGATTGAGTAACCGGACGAATTGTGTTATTTACGATTAAAATATCTTAATGACCGTGACGGTAATACATAGGTTGCCTAACAAAATCCTGTCATGTACATTATTATTTTATTAATTAATTATATCGTTGATAGGATTTTATGGGCAACCCATAACAGTTGCATTCATTAAGATATTTTTTTGAAAACACATTTCATCCGGTTACTCGATCGGTGCAGGTCTTTGTATATACGGATCTTGTACTAGAGGTATTTTTATACTATTTACTGTGGAAGACCTAATTCTTTCACAATAAAAATAGTATGACTATTACACGAGTACATTTCATGCTTTTATTAGTCGTAGCTATTTCGTTAGTACGTACACGGAAAGTATGTTACAACTCTGGTCTGCTGACTTTGTGGGGCAAAGATAAAAATGTTATATGTTTTACACAATTAACCGCCTTCGTGGTCTATGGGCACAGCGTTCAGCTTAGTGACCCGGAGTTCGTGGGTTCGAAACCCGCGGGGAAACGGTGCAGTGGAAAATCATTTTGTCCGATTTTTCTTCGTTTGGTTTAGACATAGAAGACTTAACGGTGGGGACGTTTATAAGCTGATGTGATGATGATTAATATTTATCTGGGAACCGCTTGTGAGTAATGGTTGCCACTTAAATCAATGGTTGTGTATAGTGACGACTTGCGGGTTGTAAATATGAACATTTTCTCAACTGCGTTTTATTGTAACAAAAAACACGTTCAATTTATTGTACACAAAAAGATAATCACAGTACATACTCAAGATATTAGCAGATGAAAACGAAAATGTATAGTTTCAAAGTAGCAAAGAAACAGAACTATAAAATGTACGTTAACATTCAAGGTATAAAGATAAGCCAAGTTAACTTTAGTTTGACATTTATTTTAATAAATATATTTTTTCTTTTAAATTCAATTTATATGCCGCCACAACAGTAAAGTTCAGTGTGAAATAAAGTTCAGTGTTTGCCTCTCCCAGAGACTTAATTTTACTGTTCCAGACCAAATTTTGCTGGTTGCAATAAGGAGTAACGTACTGTACTTATTTATCTCCTTTACCTATCACAGACCACTGCTGGACATAGGTCTTTCCCATTTTGCACCAGATATCCCGGTCCTCCGCTTTTCTCATCCAGCCTTCACGTTCGTCAATTCATTGTCCAGGCGTCCTACGCTACACTTGCCAAGACGCGGTCTCCACTCCAGAACTTTCCTATACTAATATAGATAGATAAAATATTCTTCATTATACAATTCCAATTTAAAGGAAATAAGCAATTAAACATAAAAATACAAATAGCGGCCTTATTGCTAATAAGCAATCTCTTCCAGGCTTATTACAGTTACAGTTGAGAATCGTTATATAAAAGAGTAAGAAGGCGGTTAAATTGCAGAAAACAAATAATTTCAATTATACAAAAATTTAATTATTAAATTAAAATTAAATTATAATGGAATTTAAAAAAACAAATAAACATACAGATTTTTATTATACAATTTATTATAATACTTAATAGAATTTTAAAGAGTGCGAAGTCGGAGGTACAGTTAAAACTATCATCAATTAACCTTTGTTGAGGTCGTCCTACATTCAACCCCTTTTAACGCTCAGATAAGTGCAATCTAATTCAACTTAATGAGACATTTCAGGTTAACTTATCACTACTCTCACGTCAGACGATTTGAATTTCAAATCACGATGACAGGCGTTCAAGAAGATTGATACTTGTGATCTTCTTGCAGGCATTTACAAATAAATAAATATCCGCTGACATTCACACAGCGCCATCTAACCCCAAGTTAAGCGTGAAGCCTGTAGTATGGGTACTAAACAATGGATAAATATACTTATATACTTTTGTTTTGTAAATACATACTTATCATACATAGAAATCGAATACATAGAACCGATGGCCGTTGGAGCAGACGAATTCTGGAATGGAGACCGCGTCTCGGCAAGCGTAGCGTAGGACACCCTCCGGCCCGATGGACTGACGTCTTGCGAAAGGTCGCTGGTGGAGGCTGGGTGAGAAAAGCATAGGACCGGGATATCTGGCGCAAAATGGGGGAGACCTATGTCCAGCAGTGAACTGCGATAGGTTAAATAGATACATAGAAATCACCCATACCAATACAAACAGACATGTTCATGCACACAAATGTTTGTACTGCCCGAGGATCGAACCCTTGGTGTAGTAGCCGACGTCTCAACCGCCACACCAAATGGGTTGACGACCCACAATTGAACAATTGAATATCTCTTATAAACAATTTGAAAGCAACTTCTAGACAAATCGAATTTAAAAAAGTTTTTTAATATATTAACACAGAAATTAATTAGCACGGGCAAGCTATCAATGGTACTAGGAGCGATTAAACTTCAAATAAGTACGTTTGGGATGTTGGAGCACATGTTTGCTATATGCAATTATAAATGTTTGAACTTTCCAGACTTCGGTGGCCGATTGGTTTGCTCATATTAACATCTATTGTGCGAGTAAGCGCGAAAACCAATTGAACATTGTAATTTTAAATGTATGTTTATGTTGGAGTAACTCATAGTAATATTTTTATCAAATGAAAATGTTATTTTGAAAGAAATATTAAGTTTAAACTCTTATTTAGGTATATAACATACACACCTTCTTTTAAGTGATAATGGGTGGCCAATTATCTTTATAATCTTAGATGACTCATTTGATGTAATGGTCGTTACACCAAGGGTTTCGGGTTCGATTCCCGGGCATATCTGTTTGTATTGGTCTGGGTGTTTTCTACGTATAATTTGTGTGAACTTGTACTAAAACAGTACATAAGTATGATTATTCGTTGTTTACCACTCATATTACAGGCTAATGCTTAATTTGGAATAGCGCTGTGTGAAATTATTCAGTTCCAAGGTTGTAATTATTTAAAGATCTTTAGAACCTTTTAATTCTATTTCTGTTAATACGGGGGCGGTCCCGAGTTGCCTTGTTTGGTTATTTTTAAATTGTTTGAAAGGCTGCCACAGGCTCATAACTTCTGGATCGACAAAATGTACCCTGGCAGCTAATAATAAATGTTGTTTTTTGAAAGATATAGGTCAAAGCCGCTACAGCTGTAACAGCCAGTTATTGATACAAACAAATAAACAATTCAATATTATGTCTTGTATTACCGTCACTGGACACCTGTCACATGGAATATATATCTTATCATTCAGTTCGACACTTATTATGAAGGTTCAGAATGTGAATCGTCTTTTTAATCCGCGACGCAAAAACTACGGTCTATTATGAGTTTGAACTGTCTGTGTGTTTGTCCGTAACATCGGAGCTCCCGAACGGATGAACCGATTTGAACTTTGTTTTTTAATTTGTTTGAACGGTAAATATTGCAAGTGTTGTTACCAATGTTTAATGAAAATTGGTCCAAGTTGGCCACCGCCACAAAATGGCGGATTATATATTTTTGCAAAATCCTAAGAAGTGTTAAACGCAAGTGCTTGACTAGTAAAATAGACTTCGACTAATTTCAAATTCAAGATGGCCGCCGCCGCAAAATTAGCGATGTGCATAATTTTTCTAAACTCATTTTTAGCAAATGTATTGTTAGCAAATGGAGGGCTTAAATAATAAATATATAAAGTGGGCTTGACTAGTAGAATGCTATATCACAAATTACACACATAGGTTTCACGTAACCTTTTTTTATAACCTATCCAAAGAGTGGGCACTTTATACTTTTTAATTACATCTTTATAAGGTTTACGAATCACCAGATGGTTAGCGATAACACCATCCCTGGTTATTCGTTACTCTGAAGAAACTACAAATGCGTTGATAGCCTTAAAATAGGCGAAGAACAGAAGATATGGGTAAGGGGAAGGATTTCCTTCTTGAATTTCACCTCACACAGGACAAATGAACGCATTATTCCGGTTGTATAGTAGAGGCCGTGGTACGAGTATGACTTCCGTTAAAGACGGTCCATTCGTGTGCCAGCGCATGGATTTCCCACACTTTGATAATAACCCTTTAACCACCGCTGGCGAATACATCCCATAAAAATAGATTTGCTATTGTGTTTGGAATCCTCGTGGTATAAAAGGTTAAACTGGACCCCAATTCCGCTAATTTTAAAATTCGCTTATATACATGAAAAATACCTACTGACATTGATCATCTAGCCCCAAACGAAGCATTAGCTATTATAATATGGATACTAAACAACGGATAAACATACTTATATACTTTTTTGTAAAAGCAAACATATTATACATAGAAAATACATACATTGTTGCATATTGTAAATACGACTGATCGCAAACCACCGAGATATTGATATCGCTTTCAAAAGGTACTTTACCCGTTGTTTGACAAAACTCATTCAGCTAAGTTGGTTCATGTGTATTCATTCGAGAAATTGTAAATGACATCGACGGTGAACAGCAATATATTTATAAGTTCATCATCATCATCATCAGCTCATTAAACGTCCCCACCGAGGGGCACGAGCCTACCCGTATAGGGTGATTAGGCCTTAGTCGTCCACGCGGGCCCAGTGCGGATTGGACGACTTCACACACAACCTTCGAATCTCTTCGCAGGCGTGCATGAAGGTTTCCTCACGATGTTTTCCTTCACCGTATGAGCGTCGGATAACGTACATATATTTTCGAAATTCGAAAATACATTGGTACGTGTCGGGATTTGAACCACAGCCCTCCCGGTAGGAAGGCGACAGTCCACACCACTGAGCCACCGACGCTCTATATTTATAAGTTATAACCCACTAATTTAAACTCACAGCGACTTAAAACGTATTTTGCAATAGATTTCCTATTGTGTCTGGGATTTTAGAGCACAAAGGGTTCAAGAGGTTTTTCAAAAGCGTCTATGTTTATACTTATATATATGCCAATGAGAAAGGATTTGAATAATGAAAGAAAGAAAAATTATTTTTTAGTTACACGGAAAATATAATAAAATATCCTGCCAAAACTAGTTCGTTAAATAACTTTATAATATGATAAAACATGCTTTTTCCCTTTTACGTTACAAAACATTAAAACGTTCCGCTTTTACGAAAATTCAAGGAAACATTTGAAAATTACTTTCGAAATTAGCCGTGTGTTTTTTATTTCAAAATTATGTCCCGTTAAATATTACAGCGCCGAGTGCCCATTTCGTTGAGCGTTGAAATACAAATTGCATAGTTGTATGTTTCCTCAATGAAAGTGAACTTGTTTACGTCTGCACGATCTGAGATAAAAGAAACTCTTGTATTAATACCATAACCATTTCCTATCCGCATTTGAAGTAGCTTTATTAATAAAAAAATGAATGGGCTTCTTCGAAACTAATAAACAAAATACCTTAATTTTAGAATTTTGCGGGATTTGTTTAACTGTACATCATCATCAATAGCGCTTCGTAAGATCCCTTGTATCTTAGATAAATTCAATTAAAAAATGTGAAACCATTTCCCCAACGACGTGGCCGACTTTTGCCACAAACACTTTTTGAGTGATTGTGCATCTAGTTAGTTTATTGTTTACCTAAGAATAACGTAAAAGTAGTAAGTAAAAGTGCACAAAATGACACGAACCCGTATCAGGCAGCGAACTGAATTTAAAACTAAAACCACTAATAGATAAAAATTTGTTTGAAAAAGGTGAAAACTCCTTCGAATATACCGCTAGAGCTCTTAGGAAAGCTAATTCCTGTAAGAAAGCTGAGATAATCCCTCATGAAATTCTTTAAATCTGTCTCCGTCTGTTTTACAGTGAAAACAGAAACCAAAGATTACATATAAACTATTAGGCCAGAAATGAAAAAAGTAACCACTACTAATTTCAAATCATCGCGTATTCAGTCAGCTTAATTAAGATATGATCAAGCAAGTTACAAAACTAATTTCAAAATAAGGATCATAAGCGTTTCCAGTCAGCATTAAGATGTGATATTTTTTTGGTGCCAGAAGAAAAAAAACAGCAGTATCCAAAATACGTACCTAAACACATCAAAACAACAGCTCACCTGTCTTTGAGTGCCTTGCATCTCTCCTGGCACGTTCTGCGTGCTTAACACCAAGTGCCTGGCCATCAGCACGTAGAACAGTGCGATGACGGCGAGTGGCAGCGAGTAGTATACAGGAAACGGATCAGCACCATCAACCGGGGATAGCCCTCCCCCCACTCCGGCGGGTACGGGTAGCATACTAGGAACTGAGAAAATAACATGTTAATTATATCATCGTGAGAAGTGTCAAATTATAGCTCGAATCTTTTAAAGGGGTTAGTACAGCAGAGATAGTAGGAAGCCATATAATGACGCCTTATCATTTCAGTCAAAGACTGTTACATATATCATCATCATCAGCTCATTAAACGTCCCCACCGAGGGGCGGGGCCTACCCGTATAGGGTGATTAGGCCTTAGTCATCCACGCGGGCCCAGTGCGGAATGGACGACTTCACACACAACCTTCGAATCTCTTCGCAGGCATGCATGAAGGTTTCCTCACGATGTTTTCCTTCACCGTAAGAGCGTCGGATAACGTACATATATTTTCGAAAATTCGAAAACACATTGGTACGTGTCGGTAGGAAGGCGACAGTCAGCACCATTGAGCCACCGACGCTCCCACATGTTACATATAGTGTTAATGTAATTCATCTTCGTGGATGACCAGGGGGGGTTACCGCCATCTCTTAAATCAGTGTTACAATAATATTACTTTGTCTTTTCTAGTACAAAAATGCTGACGCAATCTCTTAAAACAGCAGTATACTAATACTGTTTTAAGAGATTGCGGTAACCCCCCAGAACCTCTAAATGTTTTGGGGGATGGGGATACTTAATTTCGCTTAAATAAAGCAAACTGTCACGCCACGTCCTACGTTCTAAGGCACCCATATTTATGAAGATTTATTTAATCCATGACATAGCCACAAAGTTAACCATCCTCATGGTTTAATATACCAATATGTAAGCGACCAATCAACTTTCTGATATTACTCTTGCAATGGCAGGTATCATTAAAACTTTCCTAATACCGTTTTTAAAGAGCACTATATCACGTTACTTATTAATATTCGAAAGTTCATGGCTTCAGTCTCGTTAGCACAGCAGGAAACTTTGCCAAATTCGATCAGGCTTTGCAGATATTAGCTCAAAGTTAGATATAAATCTTAACAGATATTTACGTGGATACCCATTAAATGGGTTTCAGGATTTGACACAGGAATAAGGATTATTCCTGATTGTTTCATAGCAACTTATTTTTAGGTAAATTTATTTCTAAATTAAGAAATACCGTATTCCGGTTCTTTGGTTTTGATTGATATATTTTGGTGTGATGTGATGAGAAAGACATTAAATTACAAAATACTGTGAATTCCAATATAGATGTAACAAGAATGGGTGTCAATTGTGAATTATTATCCAATACCATTAAACTTATTACTATTAGTGATTTCATTAAAGTATTCTCGAAAATATAATAAAATCATCCATCAGTTCTGTATGTGCTTCACAGCGTTCTCCGTTATTGCGCCAAATTAAAACTCAGCTTTTATGCCCTCATACTGAAGACTGGCTTATACTTTTAATAAACACGTTTCAAAATTTTCCAAGAAATCTAGGAGAAAAGTTGGTAGCCAGTATGAAAATGATAATAAGAAGATGAGATCTTATATTTTTCTTTTATCAGACAGGAAAAATAAACCATTTTTCTGATGAAAATCTGGTGGGACATCCAAATACCTAAGTCACTAAACAAATGTTTACGAATAGTTTACAATTCTGTGAACGCAGTAATTCCATTTTATGCCAAACTAATAGTCATTGCAGTTATTCAACACCAATGTTATTTTTGTATTATTTTGATTCGTGTCACAATGTTTGAACATCGGAATCCAATACAAATATCGTTCACCCAGAGCGATTTGATTAGAACTTGGTGGGTTCCCAAAATCAAATTTCATATTTCGGTAAATTCTTTTCAAACTTTACTTACCATATTACCTACTGAGAAAATACAACAAAATAGCAAACGAAAACAAAATAGAGTATAATACTTAGATCTGATTTCAATTTGGTACTTAAAGTTTTGCATTTTGCTGAAAAACATCTTAGTTTCCTTTTGCTTTAAATAGCAACTTCTTACTTCTTCAACTTACAGCCATGATCTCTAAAGATTAGCTATCTAATTTATGACGTATACATAAATGTGAAGTCACAGTTTCAAGTAGTAAAATTTTCTATCTTATCATTTTTACCGTTTCACATCATTATCATCATTATCGGCTCATTAATCACCGCACCGAGGGGCACGAGCCTACTCGTATAGGTCTTAGTCGTTCACGCGGGCCCAGTGCGAATTGGCTGACTCACGCACAACGTTTGAATCTCTTCGCAGGCTTGCGCAGGTTTCCTCACGATGATTTCCTTCACCGTAGGAGCCTCGTTACATATCAGTGTATATAGATATACCAAAAATGAGACAGTTAAAGTGAAAAAGGCAAGATTAAATTACCTATGCTAACAATCTTCAACTGAGTTTTCCTGAATCGGTATAAAAAAAACACACGTCTGTGGATATTTGTGGAATTTTATTGTTTATTATATCCAACCGAATATTTTTAGGTTATCACTTACTTGTGTCGTAGGGTTCACGACGAATGCTCGTAAATAAGAGCCAATGTACGCCGGGGTAGCGAGGAGACCAGCCAATATCCAAATGCCGACCGCTGTAGCAACGGTCAAACGAGTAGCCCTTTTACTCCCACCTACGAAAAAAAAATGTTTTTATCATTTAACAATCCTGGGACTTATTTCATGTTATTGTATAAGTCGCAGCCATCTGGTTAAATAAGCCATCTTATTGGATGCATAGTTGAAACGTAATTTTGCAAATATAATACTTGTGCAAAAGCATTTAATTGGCCTTTTAGTCTAAAAGTTACGCTGTGTTTCATTAGTAAAATAGTCAAGATACGCATTAAATCTAACTTTATTTTATCAGCAAACACTTACTTTAAATGATCATTTAAATTTTCTTAAATAAATATAGACGCAGGACAGATGAAGGCTAAAGAGCTCGGAGTATCGTAGACAGTCAGTAAACATTGCAAAAGTATTTGGTGTGAAAAGTATTTAATTGTCCTAATTCGGCCAGAAACCCTCAAAACCCTCAAACGGCCAGACCAAAGTGACTGATATTTTTCAATGACAAACAATTAACGACACATATAGGTACGTTTACAAGTATACGATATGGATACAGTAATTTTTTTCTATTAAGTACCTTAACCGATGTGTTTCTGAGTAAAATTAACTTTATACTTCAACGTTCACTACTACTCGCTCAATAAAGTAAAAATGTATGTTTTGTTACACACATAACTAGCTTACGTCTACGGTTTCGCACGCATTGTAAAGTATTATATTTCATCCCCTATTTTTTACCCTTAGGGATGGAATCTATCAAAATAATTTCTAAGGAGATGCCTACGTCATAGTTGCTTAATGCATGCGAAGTCTCAACTCGGTTGGTTTAAAATTGACAGAGTTTCATGCTAACTTTCATCACCTTTTTATCTCTTTAGAGGTAGAATAAATCAAAATCCTTTCTTAAGGGATGCCTACGATATATCTATCTGCATGCTAAATTTCAGCTCCATCCGTCCAGTGGTTTGGGATGTGCATTGATAGATCACTATGTCATTCAGTCACCTTTGAGTTATCATCATCATCATCAGCTCGCTAAACGTCTCCACCGAGGGGCACGAGCCTACCCGTGCAGGTTGATTAGGCCTTAGTCGTCCACGCGGGCCCAGTGCGGATTGGACGACTTCACGCACAACCTTTGAATTTCTTCGCAGGCGTGCATGAAGGTTTCCTCACGATGTTTTTCCTTCACCGTAAGAGCGTTGGATAACGTACATATATTTTCGAAAATTTGAAAATACATTGGTACGTATCGGGATTTGAACCTCAGCCCTTCCGGTAGGAAGGCGACAGTCCACACCATTGAGCCACCGACGCTCTTTGAGTTATATATATGTAGTATATATGACTTAACTATTTTAAAAACGTTCAATGATTGATTCGGATTTGAAGTTGCCACAACATAAAATATCAAATACCCAAATAAAGGTAAAAATATTTTATTCAGTATAAAAAACTACACAAAATAAAGCCTAAAACATTTTCTCATGGACTACTGACTCTATTTCCTAAACACAAACCGATGTGTCATATATTGGCGATTCGCCCGGACTATAAACCACGTCGTGTTTCTCTAAACGGATTCACTATTTACTTGAAATAACCTCATAAACATTCACGCATTTTAAACAGTTTAAAAAGACTAAGTATAAACAGGGAACGTAATTAGAACGAATTCTTGTTCAATGTAGCATGAATAAAGCTGAGATTATTTTGAAACCGCAAGATATATAATTTATGTGGAAGAAGCAAAATGTGTCATAATCGTGCAATAAATGTGCCTTGATAATTCGTGACGAGTATGTGATTGCTGCACAAGCGTATGTAAGTATTTTAACGTGTCTTATATTTACAATAGATGTCCAACAATTTTTGTCGCCATTTCTCCGACTGCCGACGGAGGTTTATGTTCAAGCACATGTATGTAGACTTATATTTTTTGTTAATATCACCGAGTGTGGTATTCCTGAATAGGTCATTTGTTAATGGTACAAGTTTGTAAAAACCGTTTTTCTATACAACACGAGCCCCGGGCAGTACAAACATTTGTGTGCATGAATATGTTTGTTTGTAATGGTCTGGGTGTTTTTTATGTATAATATGTACGTATTTACAAAAAAAATATAAAAAAGAATGTCTATCAGTTGTTTAGTACCCATAATACAGGCTTCACTATTAACTTCGGGCTAGATGGCTAGATGCCTTAATGAATCTTCCCGACGAGTTGGGCTTGGCATGAATTTGGACAAGACAAAAGTCATGTTCAACAATCGTGTCATGCCACAACCGATATGCGTCGATGGCGTCCGTCTCGAGGTTGTGCAGGAGTATATCTACCTGGGCCAAACCATCCAACTTGGCCGGCATAACTTCGAGAAGGAGGCTAGTAGGAGGGTTCAGTTGGGCTGGGCGGCATTCGGTAAGCTACGTCATGTCTTAACGTCAACTATTCCGCAATGCTTAAAGACGAAAGTCTTTGAGCAATGCGTCCTACCCGTGCTAACATACGCAGCTGAGACATGGACACTGACTGCGGGATTGGTTCACAAGTTCAAAGTCACTCACGCGCAATGGAGCGAGCTATGCTTGGAGTCTCTCTTAGGGATAAGATCAGAAATGATTTAATCCGCAAGAGAACTAAAGTTACCGACATAGCCCGCCGGATCAGCAAGTTGAAGTGGCAGTGGGCTGGTCACGTATGTCGTAGAACCGATGGCCGTTGGAGCAGACGAGTTCTGGAGTGGAGACCGCGTCTTGGCAAGCGTAGCGTAGGACGCCCTCCGGCCCGATGGACCGACGACTTGCGGAAGGTCGCTGGTGGGAGCTGGATGAGAAAAGCGGAGGACCGGGATATCTGGCGCAAAATGGGGGAGACCTATGTCCAGCAGTGGACTGCGATAGGTTGAAGAGAGAGAGATGGCGCTGTGTGAATGTCAGTGGAGGTTTATTTTATTTATTGAACTTTACCTTATGGGTCCATAAGGTAAAGTTGACAAAATGACACCTAAAAGTGTCGGAAACTATAAATATTCGTTTGTCTCTGGATTCCTGGCTTTCACAGAGTTAAAAGTGACAATTATTAGAAAATGGTTGAAATAGTAATAATTTAAATTAAAAATAAACGAAAAACTCGGCTGCTAGAAATACCCACTGAAAATAGAAAAAAAAATCTACCATATAGTGAAAACATACTTTTCATGTTAGTGCTGGCGGGACACAAACAAATCCTACATAATAAAGGTATTTTCGAGACTTGACTATTTAAATGTACCTTAACAAAAAGCTAGTATAAGTAGTGTAGTTTTATATTATTTTATTTTTAAAAAGTGTTTTTAATTGAAATAAATATTCTTATCATTTGTTTGTCTCCCGTCCGCAATACTATGAAAAGTATAGCACCAATCGTACGCGCGAGATGATATCGCACATGCTTAAAAATATATGTTGTTTTTCATTAATATTATTTATCAGTTCTCAAATCTTTTTTACTGGACTTACATACACGTACAATGGGCGAGTAATGTATTCTTTCGAAATAAATAGAACGATAAGTAACTAATTCCAGATAGCTTGGTTATTTATCCCAATCGCAAACACAGACTAGTAGTTAATAGCGCTCATATTTCCTATGTATTTACCTGGCTTAATGTAAAAACCAAGCCCAAAACCATTAGCAAGACTATTTATTACTCTTGATTCAACGTAGTTTTTGATATTTAGTACCTTGAATATGAGGATTTATTCGCAGTAGCTTTGTGTGCTAAGGCAAATTTGTTTTGTATCTCCATTAAAACTAGATTAGGTAACGCTTTGTATTCATGTTAGATCAGTATCATTCAAATATCATTCTTGAAGTCTAGAACTTGTTACTTCAGATAAAGGGCCCTTCCCTTGGCCTCTGAAAACCTCATGAAATATTTTGTGAAGTATTGTTTTAAAACAGTTTTTCTCTAAAGCCATGTGTATTGTTTTTCGCTTGATAATCTACTGTCTTAAAAACAATTGCATTACTTAAAAAAATGGACAGGCGCGAGTCGGACTCGCACGTGAGGGTTCGCAGCAGCAAGTAACATAAAATAAAATATTTTTATTTACTTAGGCACCTACTAAAGATTTAATATGAAAAAATAGTGGATCACAGTATATGACGTATAAAAAAAGAACAACACATCAGAAATCGTTTAAACTAAATTTCGTAGTTAGATTTTATGGTCATATACATCATTTATTTTTTTCGATTTTATCAACCCCATAGTTTAGAAATTAGAGGGGGGGACACACGTTTTACAAATTTTAAAGTGTCTCTTGCGCAAACTATTCAATTTATAAAAAAATAATATTAGAACCTCAACACCATTTTTTAAGATCTACACATTGATACCCCACACGTGGGGGTGCGATAAAAAAAAATTTTGGGGTTCAGTTCAATGTATGGGGAACCCCAAAATATATTAAATATTTTCAAGTTTCTTATTAAAACCTAATAGCGGTTCACAGAATACATATACTTACAAAGTTTGAATAGTGTAGTGCTTATAGTTTCGGAGGAAAAAGGGGTTGTGTTATTCGGACGGACGGACGGACGTACAGACAGACAGACTTGACGAATCTATATCGGTTCCGTTTTTTGCCATTTAGCTACGGATCCCTAAAAGACTATCGACAAACACAATGTTTCATCGATATACTTTAATTTCATTATGCTACTATACTACCACTTGGGTTAAGCATCCTCCTTTATTAAACCTTAATTATTTTCTCAATATTTGACAGAATCTGCAATGAACTTGAATTCCTAGTCAAATCTAAATCCCGGCTAGGTCAGCTAGGCTTGAACTTACAACTTCAATAACTTTATCCTGTTCTAAAACTAAAATATAAATGACATTCCACTGCAAAACTAAGGACTGTAGAAAGTGGAGGGTGGTGTCAAGAGGTTATGAAATAGAAACCCTACAAAAGGTAGGGTTGCATAAGAAAGCCAACCGATCACTGGCAAAAGTTTCATCTCATTTTTACTGATTACGCAGTTAGTGTCATGGACGAGCGAGCTGTGTTAGTGTTTCTCTCAGGGTTAAAAACAAAATGTAATTCGTGAGAACTAAAGCTACCGACAATAAGATGATGATCCGAATGGATCAGCAAGAAGAAATGGCAAATCTGGCCGCGTATATTGCACAATCGATGCCAGTTGGAGATTGAGCTCTGGTGAAAAGACTGACACTTTGTAAGCGTATGGAAGGATACCCTCCAGCCCGATAAAAGATTTACAAAGGCTGCTGGTGGAGGCTGGGTTTAAGTTACAATGTTGACAAGTGATTGACCTGATATACGCTATATCAGGTCAATAACTAGTAAATCACATGTATATATGTGGACTATAACTAAGCCCGTATTATATTTTATTTTTCAGCTACAAGTTACCGTCAAACGACTTAAAATGGAAAAGTATGTATATAAAACCTTTTCACATTCATAAATCTCCCTTATACACATAGACGTTGCGTGAATCGGTCAGAAAAAATAAAAGCTTCTTTTGCGAAAAAGTGTTGTGAAAGTATCGATATGTTTACTATCGACCAGGGTAACTTGACTAAACAAATGGAATAACCATTGACATTAACTGGTGAAAATAAAAGTTACTGATTTATGACATTACCATACTCGTACACTGTGAACATTTTAACTGTTGTATCAAATACTAGCTTTTGCCCGCGGCTTCGCTCGCATTAAATTCGGGATAACACGGTACTTTCATTTATCACTATACATAGGATTTCCCCTCCCTCCAACTTTAAAGGTTTCGGGGTCAATTTCAGAATTTTTATTAGCAAAAAATATGTTATAGTGACCTTACCTTAAAAGATAGACATATGCTCTCGCGGACTTTTTTGTAGACCTTTAAAAGGAGAACAATACTCTCATACATGACTTTAACCGTTTACTCAGCGTACGCAGCGGAAGCTCCAAGTATGAAAAAATACCCCCGATTTTGAAACATTCTTCATTGCTGCTCCGTTTCTATTACTCGTAGCGTGATGATATATAGCCTATAGCCTTCCTCGATAAATAAGCTATCTAACACTGAAAGAATTTTTCAAATCGAACCAGTAGTTCCTGAGATTAGCGCGTTCAAACAAACAAACAAACTCTTCAGCTTTATTATTAGTATAGATTACTTAAAATTTCAGTTTATTTTCTCATATTAACGATGTTAATATGAGAAATTAAATGATGATGATGAATTTATTACTGGTAAAACATTGTTTTACGATATAACATTATTTTACTAGGAACGTTTTGTTTTGCTGTTAATGGATATTATTTTACTATCGAAAGGGTATGGATGTATTACATATTTTACATCGATAATAAACTTTTGAGCGGCATTACTAGAAATGGCCATTCTTGAGTATCGTTTTTATTGTTAACTGCTTATTGAATCTTATCCACGTCTTTTTCGTTATAAATCCATTGTTACAATGGAAGGAATTTAATTTTTATTAATTTTATATCAAATCATGATCAAAATCTACAACTTAAGATATAACTTTTCTTTCAACTGCTACAATGCATAAAGGTTGGTCCATTGCGTAAAATAAGTTGCCATATCCATTTAATTTTTGAGAGGTTTAGGTCTTCTTTGAGTTTTGATCCCAATTTCGTTTGGTTTGTGTGTGAAAAACGCAAAAAAGGTACAAAGATAAATCTTTGAAATGAAATGATTACATTTAAAAGGTGAAGTAAAACTGAGTTTTTACTGAGCTTTATAATGGGTTTGTTTAGTTAAACAATTTAATCTAAACATTTATAGTACATTAAAATAATAAGCACATGTAATCTTGTTAAAAGACACTGTTCGAGCCGCATACTTAAGTACAGTTATTGTTATATTTTTAATCAAATTTTCTCAACTCGTCACCGGAAAGGTACAAAATGTAAAGCACGAGCACACTACTATGTCATTCATCATCATCATCATTACAGCCTAATATGTCCACTGCTGAACGAAGGCCTCCTAATGATTTCCACGCGGGCCTTCCCTAGCAGTTGACATCCATCTGCTGCACCCGCCACCTTAACCAGGTCATCCGTCCATCTGGTCATGGGTCGGCCTACGCTTCGCTATCCGTCTATGTCATTATAACGTGTTAAATATGAATAAAAATTCTGCCCAATTGATGCGATGGGTACAATTTTGCCGCGAACACTTTTTGAGTGGGATTGTGCATAAAGTTACCTAATTTATTGTTTAAGTTGAAAGATTAAAAGTCAAGTTTTAGAATACGTGTGTTAACTTATCGTTAATAATGAAGGAACTTCATTTTAATTGAATTTAAGATGACTGCCAATATACAAGGCTAAGCAATCTGCTTCTCTTTTTTTAGTGGGTTACTATTATAGTACCGGTTGATGTATTATTATTTTTACGTCAAATATCACTTTCTTCATTAAATTTATTTTCTAATTATTTTTAATGTTCAACTGTAAAATGTATTTCTTTTGCGTAAATTGAAACGTCTTGCGCTATCATTATGGTTTTATCTTAGTATATATATTTTATGGAAGCTAAGGTTTATTCGGTTCAGTTCTGAAGCTCTTTCGTCAAATAAATCATATATAAAAGGCTGAGAGTGTGTTTGTTACTTTGTCACGTCGTAACAACACAAAAGATTTTAGCGATCTGTACCCACAGCTCATGCCAATAAACCACGAAGTTATTCTTATATTACCTCGATTAATAGAAATGTATATCAGATATAAAAAAGAAGGCTAAGAAAGTTATAATATCTGTATTAGATGAAAGATACTTGCGAGTAAGCAAAATGGGATCCAGAAAAAAGCCCGCGCACTTCACCAAATTATGAGTTCAAATAATTTTATTCAAATGTGCCAGCGAAACCTTTCTCAAACTCGGTGTTTGCATTAATGAGGACGAGCCCTTTATTACTTTTCATTTCTGTCGTTCTCTCACTGATGTTATTAAAGATTTCAACATAAAAAAGGTACGATTGCAAATTAGCCGATACGTTGTCATTTTTACAAAAAATTTTTGAGACGCTGCGGTAATTGGCTGTGATCAATAACGCATATGTAAGAGACATTAGTGGAGCTACTAAGTTTGAAATAATGTTTGACTAGCTGGGCCCCACTGTGTTACCTGTGTTTTAAGATATTCTCCCGCTGTATAACATAACCTAAAATAGCTTCCTTAAGTCACGTTAAAGCGCGCGGGCTGCGCGTTGAAACATTGGTTTATTTTCGAAAACATTTTTTTTCTTAAATTAAAGTAGCCTATGTTTCACCTTATGACATCACCTACCTGCCAAAACGTCCTGTCTAAATCGAGCCAGCCGTTTCAGATACTACCCGGCATCAACAGACAGAAAGACATTTTTTTTTGTAAAATGTTGTTGTGGTTAATGTACCAAAATCGCTCTGACAACTAAGAATATATTTAGTGTTTCTTAAGACATTATTACAAAAAACATTTCAGTACAAAGAAAATTAAAACTTATGCATCATAAATTGATGAGACAAAGGGAAGGATGTCATCTGCGTTCGCTACGAAACTATGTAAGCCATTCTGAGATAAACAATAAAGTAACAAGATGCACAATCTCACTTAATTCCACGGAAAAATTATGTCATTATGACATAAAATATGCTCTATATTTTATGTCATAATGACATAGTAATTTGCACTTTCTTTTTATCTTGTACCCTTTTAATTTTATGTCATAAGTATAATAATAAGTCAGCATAAGTGACAAGCGGCTCGGACATTTTTTGGTTGATATTTCTTCGTGATTGTGCAAGTTAGTTTATTGTATATCTTAGAAGCCAATATACATTTTATTTGCACGTGTAGGATTTGTCAAGAAATAAAAAAGTCGATCTTTGGCATTGTCCTGATTATAACTGTTTTATCCGTTATTTTACCATCATATCTTTTATATAATGATCACAACTTTTATATAAAGTTCATTATGACTTTTTGCAGACTTCATTAATACAAACTTATTAATAAACTAAATCAAAGCAAAAGTGTTTTAATAGTGAAATGAATCGCTTACTCTTTAAATACTTAACAGTTCAAATGATTACTCATTAAAAGATACGAAAGTTTATTAAAATCAAATTGATTGGATTTCCGACAGCAGTAATCAACTCTCACTGTAATATTGTTTTAATTACTATCACGTGTATTCATTGATTTTACGTGAAATGGAAATGACGTGTCAATTACAAAATTAATAATAATAATTATACACTGACATTCACACAGCGCCATCTAGCCCCAAGCTAAGCATTGGCCTGGAATATAGGAACTAAACAACAGATAAATATACCTGCTTATATACTTTTTTGGCAAATACATGCATATTATACATAAAAACACCCAGACCAATACAAACATGTATACCTTGGCACACAAATGTTTGGGCTGCCACACAAATGAGTGTGCTACAAAATTGTAAAAAAAAAAATTTTTTTACTTTAAAATACCGACTTCAAACTAAAAAGCAAAAAATAAAATGTCGACATCAATGAGCCACAGACGGTTTGTGTTTTAATTTTTACTAATTTAAACAAGTCTCTCACTATTCGTGTATATACCTGCGCAAGGAATTCAAAGTTTATCACAATGGCTGTTCAAAGTCACTAAAATCCCAAAATAACTTGGCCTGTTACTCCAGATGTGAATCTAACGATGTAAACATCGTTCAATATGGATAGTCTTTTGATCGGAAAAATCGAATAAACTCGGTGTCTATAAACAAAGTTGTTTTCATTGGCAACTGATTCGCCTTTATGCGATCAGCGCACGTTGGCCTGTACACGGGCTATTTTAGACTAGTTATTTGCGATGGTATCTTCGTAATTGAACGATGGAGGAATCAACGTGTTGTAAATACAATGGCTAGATTATTCGCTTTGAAGATCGTTTATAAACCATTTGTAGACTCATTCATTTATTTAAGGACAATTTCATCATCATCATTACAACCTAGAATGTCCACTGCTGAATGAAGGCCTCCCCTAATGATTTCAACGCGGACCGATTTGCAGTTGACCTTAACCAGGTCATCAGTTCATCTGGTTGGGGGTCGTAATAAAAAGTATATTCTAAAATCGTACCCTATGTTCTTCTTTGTTACGTCAGCTACCTGCCAAAAAAAAAGTCCGGCCCAAATCGGTCCATTTCAGAGATTACCCGGAACAAATAGACAGACAGACACATTTAAAAAAATGATATTTTGGCATATGTACCGTATATTTGCATGAAGAAAATTTTGTTATTTTAATATTACAAACAGGCATTCCAATTTTATTTAGATGTAATACATTTATCACTATTGTGACGTCTAGTCCTGTATTAGGGTCCGTCTGAAAATCAGCGTTGTTGCGACGGTTGCCATATTGTCGTCCTCTAGCTAAAACGCCGTTAACAGATGAGCACAATTTTGCGATATAATCTTAAAAATCATCCCCTCATCATCATCAGCTCATTAAACGTCCCCACCGAGGGACACGAGCCTACCCGTATAGGGTGATTAGGCCTTTGTCGTCCACGCGGGCCCAGTGCGGCTTGGACGACTTCACGCACAACCTTTGAATCTCTTCGCAGGCGGGCGTAGGTTTCCTCAGGATGTTTTCCTTCACCGTAATAGCGTCGGATAACGTACATATAATTTACGAAAATTCAAAAACACGTTGGTAGGTGGCGGGATTTGAACCTCAGCCCTCCCGGTAGGAGGGTGACAGTCCACATCATTGAGCCACCGACGCTCTATAACCCTGTTTAAAACCTTGTTTTGAAAACTCTGTTAAACGAAAAAAAATTAGGATAAGGCATCTCTTATATCGCTTTTTATCACCATAAAGATAGGGGGTTTTGCATGTACACCATCACTAATGTATAAACGTGCTTAATTAAAATGAATTATCAGCCAAACTAAAAACGGCGTCAGTGCACTTCAGCATGGGTGCTGCTCCAACAAACTGAGATGGGACCTGTGACACTCCATTATTCGTTTTTATTATTATTTTTTTCTAAGTAATAAGGTTATGTGTATAGAAATGAGGTTTTTATATTATTATTTTTTTCATTTTATGAAAATGTTATTTTATTTACTTCAAAGGAGCTACGAATGCGTTCTCAACCTTAATGAGGAAAAGGAAATATTGGGTAGGGAAAGGGGATTCTTTAGCTTCGAAACCAATTTATTGCAAGGGTACCATTTGTATAGCATTGATAAATACGTACATTTGTTGGTATCCTTCAATTACCATCAGGTAAACGTCCTAACCGTGTTTTGGATTTGGTAACTTAATATATATATATAACAAATATTTGGTAGAAATGTAGATAGATGTTATTTTTAATTGCTCTAATTTTCGGTGTATGTTTAAATTGTGTTTCACATAATTGCTTAAGCAACTGCGTTCTATAAATACATTTTTAGTCTTTTGTTTTCTTATATCGCCGTAACAACAATTTATTTTAAAAATAATGGTATTGCATTCGTAATTTTTTTTTTCGTTTTTCACTCTAACAACTCTTTTCGATCGAGCTTAATGGGCCGGCAACACATTCCTGGGACCTCTGGTCATGCAAATATTCATGGGTGGCGGTGTCCTATACCATCAGGCGTATACCAGTTTGACTGCTGTTCAAGAAAAAAATTGCATGCTTTCTCTCAAGTTTATTCGATCGGAAAATTCAGTTGATATTATTTTTACATCGGAGCGAAAAATAGCATTTAAGGTAAAAAGCGATTTAACATCTGCTTATTTATTTATGAAATTGAGAAAAATACACTAAGGTAAGCATCAGTTATACCTCAAGGCTACTCAAAAGTATACCTTATATCTAAAACCAGTAGGAAACAATTCACGCACGTCATAAAAGCATTAAGCGATTTATGGCCTACCACGGGTGCGCTGCATTGCTTTTAACATCTGACGTTGATCCGTACTGCACTCACCACAGTTATATTTATGCACATTTATGAATGCATAGTCATCGACAGAAGTTACTAAATCCGTTTGTCTTATTATCTTAGCTTGCTACTTCCTAAATATTCATGATATTAAGTTGTTGTTGTTTGATGTCAATTTGAAGATGTTGTCTTTGAAATTTTCAATGACATCCCTCGACTCGATACTGAGTCGTCTAGGTTGGTATCGTTTCGCGAAATAGGACTTTTTTTGACGGGTACTATAGCTAGTAAAATATCCAAGAATAAGAGACGTAGCCCATCAGCTGAGACGACATCAGCCGTCTCAGCTGATGAGCGCAGGGTAGAGTCGATGGAAGGTAATGAATGCCTGCGTTATTCATTTCCTTCAACTCACTGCATCTGTGATGATCAGGCATATCACTTATCGTATCGTTCAATTAATAACAGAAAACAGATCATTTCGTTATCATCATCATCACCTCATAAATGGCCCCACCGAGAACCTATAAATATCGGTATTGAAATATTATAATGATAATTTATTTATATTATGGCATTATAACGAAAAATTTTCACATCGATAGATCGATAAAACATGTCCAATTAGTTAGACCTGAAAAATATATTGACCATGTTTTATGCTAATAAATTTATTATTATTATATTAAGGGTACTTAATCTATTTTTTTCTAAAATATCGACCAATCGCTAGTGTTGCTGACTGTACAGTGTACTATCCGTAGGTTCACTAAAGATTTATTATTGCCAGAGAAGCCATTTTGTTTACACATAACTATCTGCAAGTGGGAGTGATTTATGCCATTTGGATCTTAAGTTAATAAAAACATTTCCCGATACAATAATAATTGGTTATCATCTGCCAAAATAAACATACCGATTCTGTGTATAAAGTTAACCTAAAATTTATACTAAACTTCAGCTACTTGATGATTGTAAGGATGTAAAAGATTAAAAAAAATATATGTTAAAATTTTATTCAAAACTTTTTCGGTACCTTTTGCATGAATATATGTTTTAAACGAGACGTTCAAAGACTCATAAATTACTGTATAAAAAACAAGAATTTTCTCTCTGCGATAAGTATTCGAGCTTCTTTTTTAACTGACTAGGTACTGCTGTTAGCCGCGATGGCCTTTTCAGCTTCACCGGGCAATTGACGAGCGCAGATGGCTCTCAGCCTTAAAAAAACACATAACGAGCTAAGGGCAAGCTTTTGTTTCTTTTTTATTTTCTCCGTACTTTAAAAATTATACTATTTCATTCCGTTTTTAAATTATCACAAATGATCGTTAGGATTCATATAACGTATATTTTTATTGAATACCTGAGATACTACTTTACAAGCACTTTTTGAATCGTAGGAAAATAATAATAATAATTGCCTTTAACTTGAATTGTCTATAGTCGCCCCCAGGTCTTGCAATCACTGAAAACATAAGAGCTCCGTTAATTCTAACTGCAATGGAATTTATACGTAATCAAAATCATAAAGTGGTAAACCATAAGAACCATTTTACCAGTTAACACTGTCTGCCCACATCAAAGATAATAATTGTTTACGAACTCGGTGTTTATTGCTTCTACAGTTTTGTATAATCTGCCAGTTAAAATTGTAAACAGGTCAGTGTATAAAAGAAACATAGTGTACTGCTTCTAAAGAGATACAACTGAGCTTTTTGAATTTTGCTCTAAAGATATAGAAAAGCATGTATACAATAGTATAATGTACACGTCCTCAGGCTGCAATGGAATTTATTAAAATAATAAACTCAATGAAAATCTAAAATTATGTATCGACATAAAATGACGCTGTTCAAAAGAATAGGAAACAGCTTAAGCTTAAGATAGCATTTTATCTTTTATTCAAAGCTCAGGCCACTAGATCTCAAAGGCAGTTCGGGCTGAATACATGTCTGATGTTATGATATTAAAAACGGTAAATTGCAATTCATTCTGTTATCCGACACAATGGATTTGGATTTTTTTTATAAAGAAATCGTATTGACCACGAATTTGTTAAGAATTATTATAACAAAAGAATTATAATTGAAATTAATATTTAATTTCAAATAAAATATGCCTAATAGTTTTAAATTAAATTATACGGACTAACAGAATACTATAGTAGACTACAGCTAACTTGCCGCATGCAGACACGCAAAAGCCATACGCTATCGCGACATTAACTAGCCAGACTGACCTTGCAAAAGCCTTATTTCTTGCATGACGCAACAATGGTATAAGCCTTCCAACTAATTGTGTAAAACAACTTGACTTTGACATTTATATGGCTACTTGTCCAAAGGAAACCCGCGATATACTAATTAATTTGCGTCTACACGCTCGATTTGAGGCATATAAACCAATTATGTTTCTTCATAATATATTAGAAATTTAATCTGTTCCTTTTAAGAGAATGCAGGGTTCTGACTAGACTGACGACTTGCAAAAGGTCGCTGGCTGTATGAAATAAACTAAAGACCAGGATATCTCCTACATTATGGGGGCATACCTATGTCCAGCAGTGAACTGCGATAGGTTGAAGTGGAGCAAGGTTTTGAAAAGTATAGAGCTCAATGTAAATAAATACTTTTGTTATATATGACAAGATATGATAAGAGCGTCGATGGCGCATTGGTATGGACTATTGCCTATCTATTTTGAGGGTTCCTGCTACGTACCAATGTATTTTCAAATTTATATGTGTGTTTATCCGACGCTCTTACGGTGATAATAGGTAACGCTTTTTTTTATTCCATGGCCAGCACTTAAAAACCTTGAGTTCTTAGACCACCAAATGTACGATCTATGTACCCCATAATTGAGCGTCGGTGGCCCATTGGTTTGGACTATTGCCTTCTGATCTTGAAGGATGTAGGTTCAAATCCCGCTACGCATCAATGTCTTTTCAATTTTTTTAAATTAAATGCTCTTGCGGTAAAGGAAAACATCAACAGGGTGTGCGTGAAGTCGGTCAATCTGCACTGGGCCCGCGTAGACGACTAAGGAATATACACCCTATACATGAAGCTCTTGCTCCACGATGGGGACGTACAATGAGCTGGTGATGATGATATGACAATGGCATGCAAAATGTTGAAGAGGGGGAGAGAATAAGATTACGGTATGAAGTGAATAGGACGAACAGTTTTAAAGATGCACAAAGACAGCAAAATAGTCAATCCAACTGCATTCTATAGGTACTGGTCACCCTTGGCGACAAGTATTTGGTCTCAATACCACCGCTATTTTACTAGCTACATAAAGACTGCGATGTGTTGAAATAAGCATGCAAAACAATTAATGACATTCCGAACGAATGAACTGGCACTTTGTATGAAAACAGGGCAAGTATAAAAGGAAGCGTCAATCAATAGGATCACAATAAATGTTTATAGCTCATCGAGCCTTTTACAACTCTGATTCCAATATACATGACCTCCAATGTTCCTATAAAAAGTATCTGAAACTTTTTTACTGAAGGCAAATTTATTTCTCATATATGAGATACATCGGTTAATTCATAAAAAAATACTGACAGCAACATTTTTTTCAAAATATTAACGAATAATAGTTAATAAAAGAAATCGCGTCCTAGAATTTAGTTCAAGTGAAATTCAAATCAAGAAAAGTTAAATTTAAACACATTTCTTAAATGACCGAGATGGAAATAATGCTTTATCTGTTCTACTGCCTGAGTGATATCGTGAATGAAGTGTTCTGAGTGGATGTTAATTTTTCATCTTTTATGAGGATTAGTGAGAAATTAAAATTACTAGATAACCGAACCTATCGACTTGGTCCGATGGTCCAGGAGCCTCTATTCCAATAGGCTCAAATATAGGAATCACTATCCTTGCAAAATTACGCCTTCCCTCTCCGCTGATAAAACGCAGTTAATGACTTTATTTATAATTTATTACTTATGTTATTTTCCCAAGAAATCAAGTAATGTATGGAGTACATAAAAATGTCCTAGTACTCTCCTCATTCGTTCTTACAGAAAAACGACTCTTACGAAAGGAAGGTGAAAATGATGGTAATAAAAGCGATACTTATCCTCGCGTGTTAACCAAAGTGACACTTTCCTAGACTAGGAAATATACTCGTAGACTCACATTACAACTTTGGTCTTTATTGCCTTGAGAATACCGGTGGAAATTGCGTGAAACGTACTGTTTCTCTGCAGCAGACAGTTGAAGGGTATAAGGGAATAATTAAATAAGAATGTGATATACACGCAGCTGAGACATGGACACTGACTGCGGGATTGGTTCACAAATTCGAAGTCACTCAACGCGCAACGGAGCGAGCTATCGCGTTAGGAATAAGATCAAAAACTATTAAAACAACAAACACATAGCCTGCCGGATCGGCAAGTTTAAGTGGGCTGGTCACGTATATCGCATAACTGATGGCCGTTGGAGCAAGCAATTTCTGGAGTGGAGACTGTGCCTTGACAAGCGAAGCCTAGGACGCCCTCTGGCCCGATGGACTGACGACTTGCGAAAGTTCGCTGGTGGAGGCTGGATGAGAAAAGCAGAGGTCTGGGATAGCTGACGCAAAATGGGGGGAGACCTCTGCCCAGCAACAGACTGCAATAGGTTGAAGAGTAAGAGTATGTTAAATTAATAGATGTGTTTTATATCCCCCCGTCTCTAATCATTCATTACTGCTATATTAGCGTTTAAATAAAACACATTTAAACGATTTAAACGTTTGCATGCTTAAAAAACAGTACATAATTCGTTTATTGTTAAACAGTAAAAAGTATTGAAAAACAGTTTAATACTCTTGAAAACTGTATAGTTGGCCACACTAGTTGCTTCACGTGAGCTTTCTGTGAGGTCGTGGCATCTGTCCTCGCACTCAAATGGGTGGTTTACATGTCCAGTTGCGATAGTCCGTAAATTAACTTTAAAATAGGTATGGTGGAATCAAATCACTCAATCTCCACGTGACAAGTGAACATGTGCGATTTTGTTGTCTACTTACAAATTTCTACGTTATATACCTTGAAAGATATTGAAGAGTCGAGAGTGCTCGGGCTTTTAATTCTCGACATCCAGATAAAACAGCTATCCATCATCTGGAGAGGTTTCCCTTAATTGCCCTTCACAACTTACGTAAAGGAAAGGGATAACGTAATCTGGACTTGACTGAATAATTCAGATCGGTTAGTGCAAGAAAAAACATTTACCATTCCGTTGCCTGAGTTCTTTATATATTTAAGGAGAAAATATTTCTTAGTTAGTATTAAATAAGAGCGTCAGTGGCTCAATGGTGTGGACTGTCGCCCTCCTACCGGAAGGGCTGTGGTTCAAATCCCGCCACGTACTAATGTGTTTTCGAATTTTCGAAAAATATATATACATTATCCGACGCTCTTACGGTGAAGGAAAACAATGTGAGGAAATCTGCGCACGCCTGCGAAGAGATTCAAAGGTTGTGCGTGAAGTCTTCCAACCCGCACTGGGCCCGCGTGGACGACTAAGGCCACCACCATAATCGTCGGTGGGGACGTATAATGAGCAAACGTTTCAAATACGACACAGTTCAAAGTTACCAGGGAAACTGACTCAAATGCCAGATTCACTATAATTTAATCCAACAACAACGTTTGAAAAATATCCGATAATCAGATTCCACTCCACGTAAGCCCCCGTGGCTATTTTTACCTGGAGCTTTTCTGTAACCCGATATTTGCAGATGCTTTGAATTCGTTTAAGCTGAAGAAGGTACGAGGGGCTTATGTACCACGTACCTTTTCAGAATTAATTTAACAATGTACGAGTATCGTGACTGCGTTTTGTCAACGGGAGTTTGTTTATTTATTTTACTCATAAAAATATCATGAAAACTTAATGTCGAGTCAGTTATCTATAACGGCATAGAGTTTAGATTCCTAAACACAATATCCCGTTAAAAAGTGTTTCTTTTACATTGAGTATGTGTATTTTAACTTATTAGGTTCTATTTAGACATGGGTATGCATAGAGCCTCATAAGTTCAAATGAAACAAAAATATATATACCTATTCAACCTATCGAAGTCCACTGCTGGACATAGGCCTCCCCCATTTTGCGCCAGATATCTCGGTCCTCCGCTTTATAAAAAAATATATGATAGACTAAAATATATAAGAAGATTTGTTTTTTTTTCTTTCAATTTAAAAGTTAGCCTAGTTTTAATATAAAGTAATTTCATTTTAGTTCCAAATTTATTTCAGCTATTTGTAAAATCCCGTCACTAAAAACCTGTGGTTTTTGTACGGGATTTGATAAAAATAAATTGTAACAATCATTTATACGGTAATTGTCAATAAAAAAAACACATCAATAAATTGAAAAATCAAGATAATAAAAAATATTATGAAATTTCAATACAGTCGTATTGTGTACTTATCTTCTTTTCAAAGTATATTGATATTCTCTGCAAATATTTTTGATACCAGTATAATAGAATAAAATATTTTGTTTAAGGTATTTACTAATTACCTATTCTTCAAGCTTACTTTAACCATTTATCTCAATGCTTTTAACCATATTTATAATGTAGAAAACGGGAATAAATGGTATTCTTATACGACATAATGAACTCACCAAAATGTTGCTTACACTGACTTTCAATTTTGGTTATTCTAATAAGACACTTAACTGTTATAAAAATAAGGTCGTTTATCAAAGTAAAACTGTTTTTTCGATCTGTGTTTGGGGAAATGAAACAAGTGAATCTCCTACTAATGGTGTCGTTTGAAATACTACGAACCGCCCACTGCAACGCTTGCTTCGTCAGCACACATTTTTACGCCTTTTCTAAATCACTTTTCTCTTGTTTGATATTGGCCTTAGTTTGCTTTTTCTGTCTCAGGTAATTTTGCAACACTTTTTGTCAAACAACGTAAAATATTGCAAGACTACGTTTACAATGTTTTTCTTTGTGTAGTCTTTGGTATACTTGGAATGTACGATATTATACTTACATAGGGTCCAAACCTAACCTGCTCAAACTGCGTCCTGCCGAATTGGCTCTTATAATTCTATATATAATTACAGATATTACTTTCTTACGTTTTATATTAGAAAAGATACCTTATTTATGTACATACTCGGGAGATCATTTTATTTCTATCTGCATTTGAAACATTTACATATTTTTCCCAATTTTAATTGTTTTAAAATTTTATTTTCAACTGTTTTAAAATTTCATTTTCAACTGTTTTAAAATTTCATCGTGCTCATCATAATTTTTAGCTCATCGTCCCCACCAAGGGGCACGAGCCTACCCGTACAGAGTGGTTAGGCCTAAGGTCCATGGGCCCAGTGCGATTGTCATATTCACGCACAACTTGAATCTCTTCGCAGGCAAGCACAGGTTTCCTTACGATGTTATACTTCATCGTAAGAGCGTCGGATAAAGTACATATATTTTCGAAAATTCTAAGACACATTGGTACGTGGAGTTATTTGAACCTCAGCCCGGTACGGAGGGCAACAGTCCACAGCATGAACCGACGCTCTATCATCGTACTCGGTATATTATACAATAGCACTTCTACAAGTTAACAAATAATTATCATTACTAATATGTATATCAAAGCCTCAAAGTTATCAAAAAGGAAAATTCAAATATAGTTTCATAGAGATACATGTTAGGTGAACGCTCTCACCTTGAGCTTGAATATTTCATTCAAAGGAATTTGTCTTATAGAATTTCATTTATCGCTGAACCGCGAAGCGAAATTTCTGAAAATATCTGTTTAACCTCACACACGCACGTATTTATGTTTGGCCTTTATTTATTGATTAATAAATATAATAAGATTGCGCACTTCGCATTATGTTGTGTACTGTATATTCTAAAAATTGGAATATTTTTAATCATTAGAGATAAAGGGATTGCGTTCAGATCTTTTAAATTTAAGCCCAATAACTTTTGATCCATCAATAGGTACTTTAATGTGCAAAATGGCTTTGGCAGATATTTATTTCAAGTGTTCTAAAATCATCCCATAATGTCGTAGCTGGAAAAAAAAATTTTTTTCGATGATACGATGAGTCAGAGTAAACTTAGGGGCCAGGGGGCAGGTTTAAAATTAAATTAAATTACAACAGTCCAACAAACCCATTTCATTAGATACAAGCCATTAACTAACAAATAAACCAAAATAAAGCACACCAATTCCTTTAAAATCTCATTTACATAAATAATATTCTTTGGAAAAATCAACACAATACTCAAGATACTTAAGCATTTACCTGGAATAGGGAAAATACATTGCTTTAACAACCGTAAATCTTGCCACAAAACTCGTGTTTTCGCGCAGAAGCTTTTTGTGTTAATAAATAATCGTGTGCCAACTACAACATAGATTGTTTTTATAAACAACACATTCGTCGACATGGATATAACAATGAACAGATTTTTGTAACCGTTAGTGACGATGTTTATATATCTTTATTGGAAATTAACAGCTTAATTTAATACATGTGTTTAGAGTTAATAACATAATACAAAAACACTAAAATTCACACTGCTAGTTTTGACACATAAATACAAAGCGTGAATAAAAGTCACAGACATACGTTATTTACTTCGAAAGTGATATTAGCAGAAGGTATTTAAGATATATATTTCTTTTAATTTTTTTCTAAGAAATGAAGAAGTATAGTACACATTTAGGAACTAATAAATTCGGAAAAGTTGAAAAAAAAATCATGAAACCGCTTAACATTTTCATGAAAGATGTCTAGATGAATTCTGAAAATGTTCATTTCTGGAAGCACTGCTTCTCATAAAGTTCTCAGCACTCTATTTGTGAAACCTAAATTAAGTTTTGAACTTGTTTTCAGAGTAAAAACTTATTTAATGTACCTAATAAGTTAATAACTTAGCAATGAAATTACTCGGATCGGGAGGAAACATATTAATAAAAATAACAAGTATCTCTGTTTTTTAATTCATTATACTATAACATTTAGGTTCAAAATTGACGACCCATTTAGTGGAATTGTTGAAACGTCTTCTACTACACCTAGGGTTCCGGGTTCGTTTCTCGGACCGTACAAACATTTTTGCTAACGTGACTGTTTGTATTGGCCTGGATGTTTCCATATATAAAAAGTATGAATTTACAAAACAAGTACATAAGTATGTTTATCTGTTGTTTACTTCCCATATGACAGCCCAAATGCTTAACTTCTGAGGATTCAACCACAGTGGCAGTCAGTGCCGGATTAAGACTACTCGGGGCCCTAAGCAATCCACACTTGTGGGCCCCCCCTGTAGTATGTCAACAGGAATTAGTAGCATAGCGCAGTAGTTGACAAAATAGGTAATGATTTCACTTTGTGAGTGTTAGTTTTGTCAGTTAGGTTAGGACATTGCAGGCTATATCACCTGTTTCACCTAAAAGAAAGACGATTCCGTGCTTCAGAGGGCACGTTTAGCCGTCGGTCCCGGCCGCCTTCGAATTGTCGTTAATCAAAAACCGCGTCAAAGGCCGTGAAGCGGTTTCAAAACTCTGAAACAGGGACTTGTGTGGGGTCAGTCCACTCGCTAAGAAAAAGAACAAGAATTTGTCTTTAAAAAAACCTACACGATTAAAAAAACAAGAGTAACATACTCGAATCCGCGCACTGCGAAAAAAACGCAAGTCGATTTTGCACGAAATTATTTTTCACCGAACATAATCGCAGTGCGCGCATAGGTTACTATTGAAAAACATTAGTATTTTGTAAAATAAGATGAAAATATATTAAACGTACCTTGGAAGTGGAGTAGGTGCCACAAAAACAAAAACTAAAGTACCTATATTTAATTATTTACAAAAAAAAATGCGCCTTGCGGCTTTTTCGGGCATTCACTGATGATGATTTCCCAGTAAACCTTCTGTTCATTCTTTTTGTGCTTCGTCGGGGGCCCCCCTGGACGTGGGGCCCTAAGCTAGTGCTTAATTTGCTTAAGGGTTAATCCAGGACTGGTGGCAGTAATCAATTCATACGTTTGCAATAATAAGTATCGAAGAGACTGGAGTGATAAAATGGTCTTTATTAAATCCGCTATCATTGAAATGTATTAATATACTTAATTAATTGAGTGGCACTATCTTATCGCCGATAAATTCATATGCGTCATGTCCTTTCGTCGGTGTCGTTTTAGAAAAATAGGTCTCCCCTTGAGATGTAGCATTGGTAAAGATTATCCATACTAATATTAAATGTGAAAATATCTCTGTCTGTCTGTCTGTTTGTTACGCTTTCACGCCTAAACGGCTGAACGATTTTATTGAAACTTGTATGTTGATAGTAGGTAACCTAGAATAGGTTTTAGGCTACTTTATTCCCGTTTTCACCCCCACTCCCCTAAAATGGGGGTTGAGTTTGTATGGACATCCCGCAATTTTGTAGTACGACGCTGAAATTTGATATGTGATTATATGTACAAAAGAAAAATATGGCATATATTTTTTTTCAAAAATCCACCCCCAAACCCTTCAAATAGGGGATGAAGTATCATATCCGATTTTTCGCAGTTTTAAGGTAGATTTTATTGAAACTTGGTATGTTGATAGTAGGTAACCTAGAATAGGTTTTAGGCTACTTTTTGCCCCGTTTTCACCCCCCACTCCCTTCAAATGGGGGTTGGAAGTTTGTATGGAACATTCCGAAATAAATATTTATTTGTTTATATATTTCACACGATGATTTATACATATTAAAAAAGAAATAAATAAATAATTAATTATTTTTAACATCGCAAAACAAAACAAGTAATTACAATAGAATAGAGACAAAAAGAAAATGTAAACAAGACCACACCGCTTATCTACGATGTCCAAAGAAATTGGACCCACTCAATGTACCCTAATATTGTATTATTTAAAGTACGAGTATAATGTCTGCCATTACGAGTGCACTCTTGAATTAAACCGATAAATGTACATAATAATTAGCTAAGAAAAAATAGAACCAGATGCCCAGTGTCGTACACTCCATATATGCAAACAAGCAGTGCATACCCTACGCGCCAAAAAAATCATTTTCCTTACACACTTGAAACCATATGCGATCTGCTGCCATCGACGGCACTCAATTTGATAAAAATGAAAATTGTTTATTGTTTTTGCAATTTCACTCACTTTGCATACCCTAATAATAATCACTACAGGTGCCTTATTTAAGGAATCCCAAGTGCTCATGCGGTACTTTGAACCGAAAGGGAAGTTGATGCTGTAACTGATACAATTACAATGCAAATTATACAAACACAAAGTTCCATGCTTTCCATGGAAGATCTTCAATCGTTCAGAGGAGTTATAACATGGCGTCCTTCAAATATTTGTGTCCGGAATCATGTTGCTTAAAAAGAGTATACTATATAAAATCGAATTGGACCGAGGGTGCTAGTTATTATCCGAGATCTCCTTATAGCAACATTCTTCGGGTAAGGTCTTGTTCAGATGTAGACTGCCAGAGACGCCTTGAAGCGTCACAAACTATAGATTTTCCATTGTATCCGGATTCCTGACAGTCATTGGGTGAACAATAGGATGATAGTAATTGTTCCTACAAATAAATATTATATATATTTTATGACATTAAGTGGACGGAACAATAATATTAGTATGCTTACTTGTGGTATGTGATACGCCTGACCATGATAGATAGATAGAATAATTAGTGATTATTTTCACCAGAGACGACAGATGTAAGGTCTCTTATAACCGGTAATTTTACTAGTTATAGTTTCTTATTCCGAAACACAGAAGGACAAATCACTCCTTTTTTACGGGACGATATTTGCCACTGCGGTGATACCTACCTAGACAACTCAGTACCGAGTCTATCAATTATATTATTAAGAGCGGACATTTCGTGGATTACGCTTTCCGTTGTCTGAACTCAATGGTTCACATACAAACGGTAAACTGTCCATGCCTAGCATATATGGAACATCGAAATACGGTTTCAGCCTTTGTGAAGCGTATGAATTCGCATAGTGCACACAGCGATTTATCCACAAAAACATTAGATCAAACAGTGTACATATTTCGATTTGCTTGGATATTTATAGCTTCTATTTGCTAACCATGGTTACGGTTTGTATGAAGGTTTTCAATTACATTTTTGACATTATGTTAAGATTGTTTAGTTGCGGTATTTTTATTATTACTTCTAGTATTAATTTATTTTTGGTACTGTAAAACAATAGAAGGCATTCAGTTGCAATATTGACCAGTTATCTAAGTAGTAAGTGTTACATTTGCATTCCGATAAAAACAGAGCACAACATTCAAATAAAATGTTTCAAAGTCACGTGAAACATTTTGTGTCTGTGAAACGACCCAGTTGGTGTAGCGGTTGAGACGTCGACTACGACACCAAGGGTTCCGGGTTCGATTCCCAGGCAGTACAAACATATGCGTGCATGAACATGTCTGTTTGTAATGGTCTGGGTGTTTTCTATGTATAATATGTATTTACAAAAGAAAAATATATAAGTATGTTTATCCGTTGTTTAGTACCATAATACAGGTTTCACGCTTAACTTGGGGCTAGATGGCGCTGTGTGAATGTCAGTGGTTATTTATTATTATTATTTTGAAGGCGTGAGCTTTATTTTTTTTTTTGGAAAAGAGCAAACCCTATTGCTCTCTATTAAACAGGTGTTATCAGGGGAAGCCATAGTAACATGTACCACAGGTTTTTTTAACTCACACCTGGCACCAGTCTTGGTCCAGTTGACAGTATCTTTAATAGTTTTAAGATATTATAATATCATGCATTGATTGATGAGAAAATAAATGAAAACATATTCATTATCAATATTTTGTTATACCCCGACGTTGAGAGTTCAAATCTGGGACCTCTTTTAAACTATCTGGCAAAATACCTGAGCAAGACCTTCAAATATTATTTTTTCTCTTAACGTGTTAGGAATTTAAGCTGGATTTTTCTTAAAAATAACTAGAATATTCTTGGTGCAGGGAAATACTCCCACTATAATTACCTACTCATACTATATAATGGAGTGTGGACTGTTGCCCTCCTACCGGGAGGGCTGAGGTTCAAATCACGCCACGTACCAATGTGGTTTCGAAATTATATGTACGTTATCCGACGCTCTTACGGTGAAGGAAAACATCGTGAGGAAACCTTCATGCACGCCTGCGAAGAGATTCAAAGGTTGTGTGTGAAGTCAACCAATCCGCACTGGGCCCGCGTGGACGACTAAGGCCTAATCACCCTATACGGGTAGGCTCGTGCCCCTCGGTGGGGCCGTTTAATGAGCTGATGACGCCTTTATAATGGTAATCTGTTATTTGGTTTCCCATTAAGTGTATTTTTTATTACATTAGTTGTAAAAAAAGCTATTTATACTCGGTTGATCTTGCTTTTTAAGCGGTGTAAGTCTTAACACGAACATAAGGGCCTTCAAAATTAAAAACTTGCTAACAGGTCTCTGTCAACTGAATAACGCCATCTTAACAAAACACCACGGGGCATCGGGGCAAATTTATGATTTTTCAATTACTGCTACCAAGTTCACATTATTCAAATGAGAGTTTGTTTTTCGTTGCGATAACTGAGTCGTTTAAATTTGTATCTTCATTTCGTTGTGATATTGTCGTATTTTGCATATCATTGTTTGTAGATTTATTTATTTATTCGTACAAAGCGTGACAATTTAAGTAGTCAGAAGGAAACAATAAAGTACATGGTAGCTTATCCCTAAAAGATATTTCCTCCAGCAGGCCATTGTAAACCGAAAAACAATAAATAAAAAGAATGGTAGACGGAAACAACCACGCACTTAATGTTAAATAATAATGTCAAAAATAAAATAACCATAATAAAATTTGTAGCTTAGTAGCTAATCTGGATCTGTTAAGCTAGTAGCTGCAGTTTCTTACTTGAGAAATAGGAATTAAAATTGTTGGCTTTTTTAACACTTAATCTTACAATAAATGGAACAATATGAAGGAGGCCTACACCTTGCAGGTAGAAAAGGGCTGAGAGAGAAGAAGAATCTCATAAGGACTCAATCTATATCTAATCATCATCATCAGCTCATTAAACGTCCCCACCGAGGGGCACGAGCCTACCCGTTTAGGGTGATTAGGCCTTAGTCGTCCACGCGGGCCCAGTGCGGGTTGGACGACTTCACGCACAACCTTTGAATCTCTTCGCAGGCGTGCGCAGGTTTCCTCTCGATGTTTTCCTTCATCGTAAGAGCGTCGGATAACGTACATATATTTTTTATTTGAAAACATTTTAGTACGTGGCGGGATTTGAAACTCAGCCCTCCCGGTAGGAGGGCGACAGTCCACACCATTGAGCCACCGACGCTCAATCTAATCCAATAATACACTAGAATTATTTCAATATTCGAAACTGAAGCAGACGCGATATAGCTCCTGGTTCAACATAGCGACAAAACATGTAGGTATGTCGCTATCAACAATGCAAAACATCAATGAAATTACGAGGTAACTAAAACTAAGCTACGTAGACCTGACTACAGGCAGAACCAGTTTAACAAGGTGGTTGACTCGATACTGAGTCGGCTAGGTAGGTACCACCGCAGTACCAGATATCGTCCCGTGAAACAGGAGTGTAATGCACTTTTGTGTTTCGGGATGAGGGCACTGTAGCTAGTGAAATTACCGGGAACATCTGTTGTCTCGGGTGACGGATGCAGTGAAGAGTTAACAGTGTACATTTGAGCAATGGAGAATAATAACTGTCTATCATTGTTCGTCTCCTTCAATGCCGCTCTGTCATGGTCAGGCGTATCACTTACCATCAGGTGAGTATCTTGACTCTACTGTATATTTAACATAAAAAAAGGTGTACCACAGTCCAAGATCGATACCTGGAGAACACCATACTGCTTTCACTTTTTCACACAAACTTAACTAAAAATTCATCATAACAGTGAAACTACTTCTTACTCAACAAACTTGAAAACACTAAGATCAATAAACAGCTCTAAATTGGAGTACGGCTCAAATAGTGTAATTGGTTGAGACTTCAGTTTTTACACGAGGGTTCCGGGTTCGATGCCCGGGCAGTACATACATTTGTGTGTACTGCCCTTATGTTTGTATTGATATTGATTGATGTTTTCTATGTGGTGTGGTATTATTGTGGTATATTTACTAGGTGGTAGACTCGTTACTCAGTAGTCCCTACCTACCTAGGTAGCACCTGTACCAGATATTGTCCCGTGAAACAGGAGTGTTATGCACTTTTGTGTTTCGGGATGAGGGCACTATAGCTAGTGAAATCACCGAGTATAATGTAGAGGTTAAATGGACTATATAGCGCTGGGTCAGCTTGGTCATGTCAGTAGACATGTATTTATATTTTTTTTATTAATAATAGGAGTATTGTATTTTTATACTTTGATATGCACAGAACTGCTCTAAAGGATTCTTGAAGACTGTTTAAAATTATTTTCCAATAAATCAAAATGTACAATCTAAAATCATAGAATACATAGAAGAGAAAAGACTCAAACACAATGCCTGAAAGATAAATAAAAGCCAACGGTGTACTTGTATGAGCTGAAATTAATTCTGAATACATGATAAGGATGCTTTTTTTGGAGTATGACAATGCTTGACCCCGAAAGGTTGAATTGAGCATACTTACTTTGAAATACCTTTTTGCCAGTATGTAACCATTAAATCAAAATAATCGAACATACTGGGAGACTGCTTTTCATATATTCGTAAAAGAAACTAATTTCCTGTATTTTACACAGTAAAATTTATTATTAACAGTAAAATTACCGTAATTAGGTGAGCGTCCTGACCATCCTGTTCATTTTGTAACATAAAAAAGTGCATTGCAATTTGATCTTCCACATTAGAGTGATCACTGTGTAAGTTTTGTTTAGTAAAGTTTTAGTACTTGTTACTTCAGAATTTGTCTTTTTAAGCAAAGAACATTCATTTTAATGTCTCCAAAAATATACATGAAGATCGGCGGCATTACCAACAGTATTGTAACACCATGATTATTATAAAATATCTTTATTTGCCCTCACACAGTTAAATTATATTAGATTAAGCTTAGTCAATAACAAAAGTTTGAACTATGTGATATCACATAAAATAAAATTTATAAAAAATAAACAATTTAAATTGCCAACCACAATCTGCCCTAAACTTAGAATTTGAACAAATTAAACCGAGATTTTCTGTTGCCAATTATCCGGTTCCCTCACAAATTTCCGCACGTCCCAGATGGGTTTCAAATTGTATAGAGTGAAGGAACGCTGTGATTGATAAATATTTAAGTAGAAAGGATGTAAACCTATTGCCAAAAATATCTTCTTATTTTTTTTTTCAAGATCAGAAGTTAATTTAAGCTTCTGAACCTCAGTCTTGAGGAAGTGTTTAAATGTAATCTTCTTCTTATCGAGAAGGCTGTTTGATTGATGAACCCGACCCCGTAGTCAAAGTTTTGTTTACCTTATGGCATTCGACAGGAATTAATAAAAGATAAACATACTGCCAGGTTAAGCCTGACAGTTTAGCGAGCACTTCATTACATTTAGGTCATCACAATGCAATAAAGGGTAATGGCAGACTACTAAGTAAAGACATAAACATTAAGAAAATAATGAACGTTTAAAAGAGAAATGTATTTTTATTATTAAGTTATCTTTATTATTTGATTCGTATTACGACGATTAGAATAGGATGGTATATTTAAATTTCATTGTTAATAAAAATATGTTTGATAAAAAATATGGAAAATCAAAGTACTTTCAAAGATATAATTTATTAAAAATAGTAAATGCCAACACTTGTTTGAAAAAAACAAGTGATAACGATGGAAGGGCACATTTTGCCAGACATGGTCGTTGTCGAATGTATCGATAATGAGATGTAACCTTTTTTTTTTCGGGAGAAAACAGTTCTTTAAAACAGTTCTAGTTGCAGGACGTCGTTTTGCGGACTAGATAGTTTCGCAACTGTTTCATTCGTTGCACGGCTGAGGTCGTTCCGCGGACGTAAATATAGTTGCGAAGCAAATATAGCTCAATAGGTTCTGGCAACTTGAACAGACCGACTTCCCGCAGGCGCAAAGAAAGTGAGGAAGCTCATACCCAGTAGTGGGCGTCATATAGCTGAAACGATGATAACAACGTAATAAAACACCGTGGGTTTTATTTTGTTTTCTACTGAGCCCAATCCTAACACTAGCTGAAAATAAACAACCGCCCAAGTAAGATAACACTATTGCGACCAAACTTCGACCGCACAAATAAAGAAACACAAACCAAAACTCTCTATACAATCGTGTGGAACTCGAAAATTACTAAGACCCGAAGTAATACAGATCCCGCGAGAGAAGATACATCAAATGGGAACCGTGACCGGAGTCAATGTTTTTTCAGGGAGTTTATAAAGGAAGAAGCCTTTTTGTTACAGCAACCCTTTGTTTTGCTTTCACATAGGAAAATGACTTGTATTCGAATAATGTGGGATCGCTTTTGTTACGAAACATAAACCAAATAACGCAGTGTTCTGTAATGAAACATACATGTTTCATTCTTGATTAATTTGAAAGAAGTATTCATGTGTTAAGGTATAACAGCAGACACTTTGAAATTTTCGAATCAGCAAAATTTATTCTATTTTCTTGTTATAAAATTTACACAGATTTCAGAGTTTGAAATGTCTTAATTTTTTTCCCGATATGAATCATATCAAGAAAATTTTATTTAGAATAAGATTACATTACAAAAAACAAGGACAAGCGTCATACCCCCCCCCCTTATAAATAAAAACTATTGTAATCTATAAGACATCACATAGTTTGGTTTAACGTATACCAATAACTGAACTTTTGTAATAATTCATGTAAACCGGGCCCTGTGCAATTATACGAGAGATTTATTGACTTTAGTAAATTAAATTAATTCATTTGCCTCTGAAGTACACAAATCTTATTGAATATTTTATTTAAGTTAACAGATCTTCTAAGAAAAGCAAGCGAATTGGTGTTAAATTACATACATTTTAATTACAGTTTTGGCATAAATCTCTAAAATTGGAGTCCGGAGGCTTGATTTGGCATAAAAGCCATTCTTCGAGTAGGTCGTGGTATTGATTGGAAAGCTATCCGATGACTCATGAAAGGATATATTCAAGTCAAAAGAACGGGTCAAATTAGGATATTTAGAAAATAAATGAAGATTTTAATTTAGCCTTATCTTATCTTATGTCAGTCCGTGTACATGAAGAGCTTACACAACCTATCCAATTGCACCGAGGAGTGAGACAGGGAGACGTTATATCTCCGAAACTGTTCACAGTTGCGTTGGAAGATATGTTTAAGCTGCTCGATTGGAAAGGACTCGGCATCAACGTAAATGGCGAGTACATCACTCATCTTCGATTTGCCGATGATATAGTAGTCATGGCAGAATCCATGGAGGATTTAAGCACTATGCTCGAAACCCTAGACAGAGCTTCTCAACAGGTGTCTTAAAATGAACATGGACAAGACGAAAGTCATGTCTAATACCCATGTCGTACCTATACCGATATTAGTTGAAGTTTGTCCTCGAAGTTGTAGACGAATATGTGTACCTGGGCAGGTAGTCCAAATGGGTAGGTCCAACTTCGAGAAGGAGGTTTCTCGTCGAATTCAGTTGGATGGGCGCGTTTGGGAAGTTAGGCAGATCTTTTCGTCCACCTCAGTGTCTCAAGACGAAGGTTTTGACCAGTGTGTGTTGCCAGTTATGACATACGGAAGCGAAACGTGGTCGCTCACCAAGGGCCTCTTGAATAGACTCAAGGTTGCTCAGCGTGCTATGGAGAGGGCTATGTTAGGTGTCTCCCTACGCGATAAAATCCGAAACGATGATATCCGTAGGAGAACTAGGGTGACGACATAGCCCAGAGGATTAGCAAGTTGAAGTGGCAGTGGGCAGGGCACATAGTGCGTAGAACCGATGGCCGATGGGGCGGAAAGGTTCTCGAGTGGCGTCCACGTAACGGAAAGCGAAGCGTAGGCCGACCCTAACCAGATGGACGGATGATCTGGTTAAGGTGGCGGGTGGCAGATGGATGTCAACTGCAAGGGATCGGTCCGCGTGGAAATCATTAGGGGAGGCCTTCGTTCAGCAGTGGACATAATTAGGCTGTAATGATGATGATGATGATGATACCTTGTCAAAAACAGTTGACATTTGAGGAACCCACTTGATGCTTACTATTCTTGTAATAAACTTATTTCTTTAAAAAAATGATTTAATTATTTTTTCGAAATGTTATTTATTTGGGAAAAAAGATATCAAATTACAATTACAAAAAATAACTAAACGTGGTTTTTTTACTAATTCAAAATTATCACATTAATATAAAATTCAATAAAATTGAATGATCGAGTAAATTTTCTTCTATTTGTTAGTTTTAATTGTAATATATTATATTCACATTGCCCGAAATATGACTATTTGACCACCCACGTTGTGGTAAAATAGTATAGGGTGGAAGGGTTCCGGGTACAGACCCCGGGCAGTACAATCATTAATTGTGTCCATGAATAGACATGCTATTTGTGTTGATCGGGGTGACTGCTATGTATAATATGTATGTATTAACAAAAAAATATAAAAGTTTGTTTATCCGTTGTTTAATATCCATATTAATGTGAATTTCAGTATGTATTTATATTTATTAACTTTTATCTGTGTCCGGAATCCCGAACGTCTAACAGCAAAGGAAACCTTAATGATCTTTCCTTTAATTACATTTTCATTTGAATTACAAAAAGCATGGCCTAGCCAATCCCGCCTATTGCCTTTGAATTAAAACTGAAATATCTAATAGAGTGCGAAAAGTGTTCGAGGCGAATGAGGCCCCGTGAATAAAGCAGGATCAGACTTGTAATGTAATATCCGAGATCCCTAATCTCCCGAGACGAGATGAGCCTACAATTCCGATACTTTATAAATTGATACAACTTTTATGCTGACTCCAATTGATATACGATGCGGTTACTTTCGAATTTGGGGCATAACACATGATGAGAGCAAATTCTTGTTAACATTATAGATTTTTCTCAAGTGTACTTCTGGAAAATAGTATTAAGTTGGAGTAGACTACATATTTTTTATAGTATAAAGTAAACGGGATGGCTAGAATACGAACACGGTAAGTGATACGCCTGACCATGACAACATTATTGAAAGAAGTCAATAAGTGATAACTGATCATAAAGAAAGTTCTTGAAGTACGACAATCAAAGTCAAAAATATGTTTATTCAATTTTCATAAAAAATTACCATTAAGAACACTTTCGAATGTACTTTTTTAAACTTTTACAGGAATTTGAAAAATAAGGATATTAGTTGCAATGTCCTAACTTAAACGGTGGATATCGTACATTACTAATTACAAATTTGAACGCTCATCATGGGATTCTAACTTACATCCAGATCAAACTGCTTTTCTATTGGATGAACAACTACTAGCCCTTAAAGGACAGTTTTATTACTCGTAATAACATCCTAATATTTGCTTGATCCTGTGCAAAGCAAATTGGAACGTGGTCGGACAGTCAAAGTATTTCACTAAACTTCACCAGAATTTCAATTAGCATCAATTCCAATAAATTAATGCAAATAAAATTTACTTTGAACGTAAAGCTGAACTGGATATAATATGTTTAGTAGTTAACTTACAATTTGGAGATTTCATTTTGGGAAAATGTTCGCTTACTAACCCATTTATTTTGATTTTTTATTTTATTTTGTGTCTTACTAACAAATCTATGGATTAAGTTGTCCGCAATAAAGAAATTTTATTTTTTATTTTTAAAGCTAGATGCTTTCATATATTCATATTGTTATAACTGTATTTATTTTATTTCATTTGAATTACAGTAACAATTTACAATGACGCTTTAACAAAATAAGTAAGTAGAGACAAATGTAATGCATATACTTTTTGTATATATTACATTTGAAAAACGATAATTTATAATTTACTCGTAAAACTTTTATGAAAAGTGTATATGGTATAAGTTTCTATAAATCATTCCATAAAATAAGTACAATAAATGGTTCAACGCCAATGATTCAAAATGCACACTGTATAAAAACAGTTATTCAAAGATGTGAGCTGTTAAAAAGACAATAAATGGTTGGATAGAGTATAACTGTCACCAAACGTGCTTTGAGAAATTTCGGTGCCACCGTACCCGTGTAACTCTATATTTGAAGTGAGAATCTATGAAATATATTTCGAAGTATTTAATAGGTAATAATGAAGAAGAAAGCTAATGAATCCACCCATGGATTCTCGTACTATGAAGGAACTGAGTACTCTAAGCCGGCATGAAGATTGTTACAATACGATATCATATACTTCAAAATATAGTCACCAAAATAGCTGTTTTTACCTACCTACTCACGCTAATTATGATATGTGATGTTGGTTACGTAATATAAAGTACAATTTAACAATGTCGCGTTAAATCTAATGAGGTTTCCAGTGCAAAATTACCTCATTATTGACAAATAACTTGTTCGAAACCAATAATACTGCCACAAACAAGCCACAAATTATTAGATTGAACTAGGCACTTTAATTATAATTAAATTGGTATCACCTAAATTCAATATATTCGAGTTCCTGAGTTCATGACGTAGTCAACTAGATATACACAATATATATATATATATATATATATATTGTTTTTCCTCATCATATATATATATATTATTATATACAAATATATAAGGAAAACAAGTTTCTTTCAAATGTGTTGTTCCTCCGGAATTCACACATCCATGACCTCTGGATCAAGCAGTAATCTTAAACGACGTAGCCCTAGACAACATTAATATATTAAGTTAAAAAGAGTAAGAAGTACATGTCATTTATCGATCGAGAACGATTGCGATGTGAGTCTAAGTACTCCGTTAGAATTTTTACTTTTGTTATATTGTACCCAAAATCCTTTCACTGTAACGTGTTTTGTTGTTGACACTTGAGTTGTCGTGAAATAACTTGCGGACAATGCGGACAATCCATTACAACTTGTGTCCACAATATTCACAGTAAACGATAGAAATAACTTGATATTTTTCCCCGCGGACAACACAACATTTCACAACAATTACTTGAAGTGACCTTCAAGATTTCATAAACATAAATATTGTTACAAATTGACGTAATTAAAATGACATTAAATATGGCGGCTAATATGTGACCATAGAGTATGACATGCGAATTGTCAAATAGCAAAGAGTCTAGTATGTTCTAGATATTTCGCAAACTATGTAGAATGACGTCGACGCTTCGAGCTTAGCGGGCGGACAGGTATATAAGGCGGGCCGATGGGTGCGCCGGCAGTCTTGTGTTCTACTCAAGAGCGAACGAAGAGCGAAATACCTACGACTACAAGGAAGAAGCGAGTGATATAGCAATATCTAAGGGATCGTCGAGTGTGATATAAGTGTGAAGAGTTAACGAGTGATTATTACGTATATGAGCGGAAAGTGTTGTGTTATAGTGTGCAGTGTTAATTACGGATTTTAGTGCGTGCGTTAATTGATTTATTAGTGGGAGTGTAAGTGTAATTAGTGTTGTGTGTAATTTGTAGTGGTTTATTAATAAAGTGTGTTACCGTGTTATTCTTCGTGTTTGGCAATAATTTATCCTGAACCCCCAGCTTGTAACAATATATTATTTTTATGAAGCTATAATCTTATTAATTCGTATATAATATAGCCCCGATTTCGATTGAATACTTCATTGATAAATAGAGTAAATCATCAGAACCGGATAGCCTAGACTTGGCTAGAGACGTTGGTTTGATTTGATGCCCAAAAGGTCTACGCAAAATACATCGATACAGCGCGGAGGCATCACGCAATGGTATAACTGTTATACAAAAACATAATAAGGTATCAAAATCTATAAAAAATATTTTAAAGAACATGCGAAAAAGATGTTGTCCCTTAAGTAATTTGAAAAACTGCAAACAAAAATTTGTTTCCAGAGTCTTAAAATCTATTGCTGGACTATTGCCTCCTCCACACTTTCTCACGTCATAACTTATCTACATATTGTACCGTAACCCGCCATGATATTAAAATAACTAAAAATTCCAATGCGAAAATTGCTTACGTAACATTCTTGAAAATGTGCCATAAAAAGTATGTTATAAAATATTGAAAACCTTTCCCGAATAAGGGTAATTTTCGTAGGGTATAACTTTTAAACGATTTTTTTGGGAGTTTAATATATACCTCGTAAGTTGACTCCCTGCCGTTTCCCAGCACGTGCCCGATTTCATTATGGCTGCATACATTATACTCGTAGTCAATTACCATGATTTTCACATTTGATTTACACGTTTAAGTTGTTATCATCAAGGTTTTGGGGTAACCAGAAAATTCTGATGAGAATACATTATGATGTAAATTTTGGGTCGCCTTATTCTTTTTATATCCACTGACATTCTCACAACGCCATCTAGCCCCAAGTTAAGCGTGAAGTATTATGGGTAATAAACATACTTATATACATTTTTTAAATACATATATATTATACATAGAAAACACCCAGACCATTACAAACAGACATGTTCATGCACACAAATGTTTGTACTGCCCGGGGAACCCGTTAGTGTAGCAGCCGACGTCTCGACCATTACACCAGATGGGTCGTCAAATATTTGAATATTAGATAGTGCAAGATCTTCTTGACCTCATCTTGACATCAGAGTTCGGGGTTGGCTCGAGTTTATGACAAATTAATAAATTACCCTAGCTAAGAATATGATATAATTTACTGCAAGCTATCAATAAAGGGATTTTACTTTAGTCAAGGTGACGGGAAGGGAAAGGAAATGTTTAACTATCAGTTCCGTTTTTGGCTATGTGATGTTAAATATTGATCATTATACATCTAGAAAGTTAACACAATTTCCTATTTTGGTAAATAAATAAATTATAAAATTTACTATTCAATAATTTTAGAGGAAGAACAAAGGTACATGTAGCTCTTAAATTTTCAGAAAAGAGATTCCTCACGTCACTATATAAGCAACAATGAACCCGAATCAGTAAACAATAATGACGACAAATTCTCTTATTTCATCCAATTTTGGAAATCACTGATCTGGGCGTTTTCAAGGCAAGAGTGAACAGGCTTCCTATCTTGGCATGATCCATCTTTGATCGCATTTTTGCTTAACTTCAGGTAAAATGGCGGCCGTACGCCTTAACTAGATGTCATTTGTAAAAAAATATGTCTTCAAAAATTAGTCAGCTATGTACGTTTAAATTTTAAATCTATTTTCACACCTGTATCTTATCTATTTCACTGAAAGTTATTCACAGCAAAAGTATCTATACTTAGTCAAGTTTGTAACGAAAAAAACTAACAGCACAACGTCATTTATAAACGAAAAACTCACCAGTGGCATGCAATTTCCTCAGTGGATCGACAATCGCGAAGTATCTGTCAGCAGAAAGGGCTGTCAGTGTGAAAACGGATACGCCAATGCTGACGTCCTTGGCTGCTTCTGACACACGGCACACCGTGTCTCCCCAAGGCCAGGATTCCACGGTGTACACAATTGAAGTAAAGGGCACACACGTTATAATAACGAGTAGATCTGCGAGCGCCAGTGATAGGATGTATCTGAAAAAAAAAAGACAATTTTAAATAAAGCCAAAAAGGATTATATTTTATTGTTTCGTATTTTCTTTATGATACCAAAAATAATAATAATAATAAATATCCACTGACATTCACTCAGCGCCATCTAGCCCCAAGTTAAGCGTGAAGCCTGAATTATGGGTACTAAACAACGGATAAATATACTTATATACATTTTAGTTTTTGTAAACATATTATACATAAAAACACCCATATTATAAACAGACATGTTCATGCACACAAATGTTTGTACTGCCCGGGATCGAACCCGGAACCCTTGGTGTTGCAGTCAACGTCTCAACCGCAACACCAAATGGGTCGTCAAAATATGTATAGCTTAGGTATACATAATAGTTTGAAACATATTTGTGAAAATACGAATAAATAATTATTTAGTGTCCCCAATCAATGCACTCTAATAACAGGCTTTGTGTATTTAGCTTTACAATTCAAAATAAGTTCAGTCTCATCATAAATCTTTCAATTATGGAATTATTCAATGGCAATCTTTGTTCTAAAATAGTTTTCTGATTAAACGTTCTAAGATGCTATTAATCAAGTGATACAGTTCCGATTTTAGAGACCTTATTTAAAAAAATGTCTTTATGTTTATCAAGGAAACTGACAGGGGGATATTGGCTAATGCTATTTTTTAGAATACTTCATTAATAATTTTTGATTGTTTTTTTGTAATAATCTTCAGTCAATTTATTAGTCACTTAATCATCATCAGCTCATTAAACGTCCCCACTGAGGGGCACGAGCCTACCCGTATAGGGTGATTAGGCCTTAGTCGTCCCCGCGAGCCCAGTGCCGATTGGACGACTTTACGCACAACCTTTGAATCTCGTCGCAGGCGTGCGCAGGTTTCCTCACGATGTTTTCTTTCACCTTAAGAGCGTCGGATAACGTACATATGTTTTTCGAAAATTCGAAAATACATTGGTACGTGGCGGGATTTCTCCCGGTAGGAGGGCGACAGTCCACACCATTGAGCCACCGACGGCTCAGTCAGTTATTAGTATAATAATTATAACTTCTCTTTGGAACAAAATAAATACTATTACCTTAAGAACCAAGTGTTCCTTTATTTATTACGAACAACTGACAACTCCTTTTAGCAAACATTTTCCCTACCTAATAACACATTTTATTTGAATTTTAAGTTGGGAAACCTTATTTGTGATACTCGAACTTATTCCGATTCAATCAATTGTAATTCTCAAACATTATGCGGCAAGTAAGAATTTATTCGTTCAAATTTTAATAAAGCGAAATATTAATAGCAATACATCGGAAGAATACATTTGAATACGATCTAGACTTAAATGTGTATTCAAGTTTTATCTTTGTTTTGTGGTGTGGAATAAAACGTATTTGCCGCTTTTAACGGTGGGAGATGCCAAGTTTTGTTCTGAATGCGCAAGTACGATGGAATGGTGAAAGTATAGTGTGCTCGTTCAGCAAGCAAATAGGATAAGACTTTGCCAAGTTTAAGAGCAAAAGAACGGGGATTTACATTTTAAACAGATGCCTCTGTGAAACCAACACATCACAAGTTGTTTTGCGTTAATTTGAAGTTAGATTTGGGGGCTTTTGATGTATATTTTTTCCGTAATATTACAGAGTTTGATAATTTGAGAAAAAATTTCAATGATCAATCTTGGTAAGAATGCATTAAAATAATGTGTGCCAGTAACTTCATCACCGTGATATACATAAGTAGCTTTTGTTACTCTATATAACACCAGAAATTACTTATAATATCTGATTCGGTTTATTTATAATTCAAATGTTTTGATTTTGTTAATATACTACGATATTACTATGATATTTTTGTAATACTGTACACAAAGGGTTTCATTAAAAAATCAGCGTCCAGGCATTCATTTGCGTGTCAGGGCCTCTGCTGAGTGAAATTCTTTGTAATGTATTAAAAAAATGTTTACCCCTTGGAAAGAAATTACAATTATATCAACGCCAATTGAATTCTAAGCCTCGTGCAAAATCTGTTGCTTTTACATTTTCCCGTTACGAACAATACCTTCACGTAAGAAATATAGTGACAGACTACGTCACATGGAAAACACCACAGACATCCGAATAACAATTAGACTGGACAAGCCGCCAAGTTTATAGGCAGTCCAGTGTCGCAATTACTNCCAATAACACGCCACACAACTATAACAAGTAACAAATACTTGCAAACACATGCATTGATTACTTTGTAGAAGTGTACTAGCTACTTAGTAAAGGTCAACTGTGGTTCGAACAGTTTACTTGTGAGTGATATATTCATAGGGATCTTTACGATAAATCTTGATTTATCATCATTACCTACGCATAAAGCAAAACATTTGCGACCAGTATTCAAATAAATTGCCTCTCAAAATTTGCTTATGAGGCACTTCATCCCTGTCTCAAGAGATACCTGATAAAGTACGTGACTATCATTATTAGCTAATTAGACATTGCATTATACATTGCTAGCTTTTGCCCGCGAATACGGTTGCCTTAAGAATAAATTCAGTATAGTTTTATCCCCTATTTTTTCCCCTCAGGGTTGGAATTTATCAAAATCCTTTATTAAAAGATTCCTACGTCTTAGTAGCTTTGTGCGTGCAAAGTCTCAACCCGATCGGTTTAAAATTATAAAAGTTTCATACAAACTTTGATCCCTTATTGTATCCTCTTCGTGGTAGAATTAATAAAACAGTCAGTCATTCACCTTTGAGTTATATGTATTTAGATTACTAACATGCCTTTGCTGATGTTAAATATGTAAGTGATTTATGAGAGGGTAACATTATCTTCAGTCATAGAAATATTGCCAGTGAATTATGGTTGCAATGATTATACTTCTTGGTATATAATAGGATTGGATTAAAGTAAATTATCTATGGGACACTATGTATAAAGTAATCTCCTCAAGTGTCTCAATCTCAAGTTGATTTTCTCCATGTACGTGTTTTAATTACGATTTTCATAACGTTGATTAACGTCAAAATTAATATTGTTACTTAAATAAATAATTTAGTCCCAAACTAAATATTTAGCCTGTAATATGGGTACTTAACAACGGATACATAAGCGTATATACTTTGTTATAAATACATACATATTATATATATAAAACACCCCGACTAATACAAACAGACCTATTCATGCACACAATTTTTGGTACTGCCCAGGAAAAAGCCCTTGGTCAACGTCTCAACCATTACAACAAAAAGGTCGTCTTAACCTAAGCATCATTTCGTCAAAGTTAGCTACTGCACTGATTATCCTTTAATTTCCTTTACTAAGCAGATAAATACCAACTATTACGGAAAGATCTGCGTGGAAATCATTAGGGGAGGCCTTCGTTCACCAGTGGATGTTTTGGTATGTAATGATGATAATTATTGGTGACAGTTGCCATTCAGGGGTTGGTTGTTTATTCCTTTAAAAAATAGACTGAATAATTCCTATAGTCACATTTTTCCATTAGGATAAGCACCTAACAAAACGAATTTATTAGGTAATTTCTCTTTTAATCCTTGTCTATATTTAAAAAAACACATAAAGTTCTTAACCCTTTAAACGCCAGGAATCGAGACACATTGATACTGACGCCTTTAGGTGTAATTAGCGTTCTTGAAAAAGATGTCTTTAAAAAAACAGCCCTGAGTCATACCACTAATGGTGTAGCGATGGTAATAAACCCGTGACTTATCTTTGTGTGCTTGCCAAAATGTCAATTTCATGGTCTGACAAATACAGACTAATATCAAGATTATTTTTGCCGTTCATGCAAAAAATACTAAACACGGTATCGCATCTGACAGTTGAAGGGTTTAATAACACGAGACTCATCAAAACATTTGATAACTGTCAATCAAGTTATAAGATCCCATAACGACCCGTATGGTGTAATGGTTGAGACGTCGGCTTTCCACCAAGGGCTCCTGGTTCGATCCCGGGCAGTGCAAGCATTTGTGTGTGTGTAAATAACGTGTTACAAGTAATGATGTAAAAAGTACAGATTCGTGATATGCTCAGAAAACAATCGAAAAAAGTTTTCCGAATGCAGTGACAGCACACATACACATATTTCGAATGAGCGTACATTTACCTAAACAAAGAGCCTACAACTGTATTCTCTGGCGGTTCGTTTTTGCACGGGTGGCGTATCTACCTTTATTATATACATAATATCATTGGTTACAACAAATAATTTTATTTTATTAAAAAACCCCAATTTTTTGATGACTTTGCAGTAACTATTGTATCCTAATACTGTATACAAAACTCTTCCCGTAAATGTAAGATAAAACATTTTAGAATCGATCTTACAAATCTATATATAAAATGTCTATTTCAAAGTATTTTCTGGCATTAGTTTAGTTTCCCTTGTAAATTGTGTATAAATTGGACTCATCTAATCACCGTTGCTATCTGATTCGAAACCCATTCATAACATTGGAATAAACTCAAGTTACGCAGACTCAAGCGTAATACTTGGTGGATTTTATTGAAGCGAGTTGCAGCAATCATTTTGTATTTACGGAATTTGAATTCTGAAAATGGAAGCAGTCTATTTTAGATATTGAGAGGCGATTTTGTTGACATCGGCTACTACACATAGGGTTCCGGGTTCGATCCCCGGCAGTACAGATATTTGCGTGCATGAACACGTCTATTTGTATTGGTCTGGGTGTTTTCTATGTATAATATGTATGTTTTTAGAAAAAAAAACAGTAAATAAGTATGTTTATCCTTTGTTTAGTTTCAACTAAAGCTAGTTTAGGGCTAAACGACACTGTGTGAATGTCAGTGAATATTTATTTAGTAACAGAAAATGTAAGTATGTTTATCAGTTGTATATTACCCGTATTTCAAGCTTCACACTTAACTTGGGCCTAGATGGCGTTGTGTGTATGTCAGTGGATATTTATTATTTATTTAACGCTGACTAGTTGCCTGTTACCTGGGCCAGTATCCGCTGAAGTGCTTCCTTTTGCTAGCATTACTAACTATGCCTACTGTTATAAACTTATAAACCAACCATTGTAACGATGTGTTATGAGAGCAATAAACCATTATATTATTATGTTTTCGAAATCCTTTAGATTCACGGTCCAAATAGTGGCCCGGTCCTTTGGAAGGCATGGGTGGGGCCGAAGCCAACAGCAGGTTTTGGTGGACTGGTTAACTGGGCTATGGGTGAGACTACGGACGCCTGCCATTAAACTATGGGCTCCCTAATGGTCGCCTGCAGTGAGGCGACAGGGGACAACATGGACACTCGGTGCTAGGGGAGTCGAGAGGTGTGGCACCGATTTCACCATCGCGATTAACTATGCAAGTCACACGGTGGTGCAGGTTTCCTCGTTATTACGCCATTAGACATTTTCACCCCCGAGCATATAGCTCTAGCTACTCACTCCCGACATTAACGGGTATGAGAGACCTAACATCTGTAGTCTCAGGTGAAGGGTGCAGTGCGGCATTGATGAAAGATAATAACTGTTTATCAGTTGTTTATCCTTGAATGCCGCTCTGTCATGGTCAGGGGTATCACTTACCATCAGGTGAACGTCCTGTTCATTTCGAAATATAATAAACCAAAAAATATATTCGAGATTATATGAACTCCTTGCCTGATATCAAGTGACGAAAAAGTTCCTAGAAAGGTCCGCGTTACCTACATAAAAACTAAATTACTCTCGATTTTAAGCTTCCAGGTTATAATTTTCAGAAAATACAAACAACGGCAGTGAATTGCACAACTTCGCTTCACATTGTTTAAATCACAGACATAAATATACAGTGCCTAAAACTCTTTGTCTATAGAATGAAACATAGCGTATTATGCACAGATTTCCCAATACAGGAGATGGGGCAAGCCGCGTTTAAAGTGCGACAACTGTAAGCTCAACGAGCATACACTGGCTACCAGTTTACGCTCTGTGAGACGAGTCAAGACGCACGAATATTAGAAGAAATTACCGTTTTTTTCCAAAATGCCATCCTGTGCAATTGTAACATGCCATTATCGCAATGAATCAGTAAATTTGCCAAGAAATATAATAACTTTTCACAAGTAAGAACCGAAAAGAAATTGCGACACTGGGACTGCGTATAAACTTGGCGGCTTGTCCAGTCTAATGTATATTCTGATGTCTGTGGTATTATGCCATTTTAACTTTTCCACTAAGGTACGGCAAACTGCTACCTGTCTATCCGCGTAGATTTATTTTTTGTTTTAGTTTACGTACTGTACGGTAAAACCGTGCACTTAATCATATTCCGCGATATTCCTAATTATAATGATAGTATGTTCTTTGTTACGGGGTTCGGTTTCCGCACTTAGTCCGTGAAGTGGACCATTGTGGGATTATAATAAACTAAATACACTGCAGAAAGGCTGTGAACGTTGTATTTAAAAACATTATTTTGATAAATCTCCTAGGGCGTGCGTTTGCAAGGTAAGGTAGGTAATGTTATTATTTACTACATCACATTCGAAACCTCAAAAATAACAGTATTTCTCCACTATTTAACGGATGTTATTATACATACAAACATTCCTCTTGAAACACTGTCTATTAAAAAAATGCATCGAAATCCGTTGCGTAGTTTTAAAAAAATTAAGCGCACATAGGGACAAAAAGCGACTTTATTTTAAACTATGTTGTAATTTACTTAAGCTTTTTGAATTCAAGTTAATCTGCTTGCTTACAATCAGTATGTAAGCGAGGATTTGTTCACAATTTGGTAACGGTACTAATAAAATATAAATGAAAATAAAATAATGACATAGCAATGACTGTAGTCATATCCACTGACATTCATGGCCATCTAGTAGTACTAAACGATGAATTAACATACGTTTAATTTTATAAATACATACATATTATAGATAGAGACACCAATACAAACGGACATGTTCATACACATAAATGTTTGTACTGCCCGGAATCGAACCAGGAACCCTTGGTGTAGTACCCGATGTCTCTTACACACAAATGGGTCGTTAAAGTCTTTATTATGTAAAAAAGCCGTCATTGGCAAATCTTTTTAATACTGGCTATTACGTTTTATGACCTTTAAGCCATTTCTTGGAGTGTATATTGAGCAATAGGAAAAATAATTGTGAAACAAAATTTTGGCTTTGACGACTCATGTGGTAATAGTTGAGACAACGGCTATTACACTAAGGGTTCTGGGTTCGATCCCCGGGCTGTACGAACATTTGTGTGCACGAACAAATCTGTTTGTATTGGTCTAGGTAAAATACCCAGACCAAAACATGTATTTGTATTTACAAAAAAAAAGGATAATTAATAAATGAAAATGTCATGTTGTTTACAAATAGAGTTTGTTCAAAAGTAAATAATATTCTCCAAAGAGTTGCAACACTAAACAAAAGTAGTTTCACAACTCTAAAACACAAAAGAAGCATTGTATATTGCAAGGTAAATGACAAAACTGTAACCACTGATATAAAAAGATTAAAAGAGTAACTCGAGTTTCTTGCTGGCTCTTCTCGAAGATCCTACTTATTCCGAACCGGTGGTAGAGCCACAAAAAATATGATAATAATAACAATTGACGATTCAAAAGTATCCGTAAAAGATTTATTTGAATAAAGATTTTTTCTTTCTTTCTTTAATATTATCTTAGATCTTTATTTAATCTTCAACGTAGCATATATAATATCAGTACTAGGCGGTAGACTCGGAACTGAGTCTAGGTAGCCACTGTATTGCCAGATATCGTTCCGTGAAACAGGAATGTTTTAGACCTCTGCATTTTGGAACGAGGGAAATGTAGCTAGTAAAATTGCCGGGTATAAAAGACCGTCGTCACATCTGTCGTCTTGGGTGTCGGGCGCAGGACAGTTTACTGTTATTAATTTGCTTCAACGCTGCATTTTTATGGTCAAGCGTATCATTTATCTCTTCCTTTTATTTCATATACCTATTCGTAGTTTTTAAATATCAATACCTACAAAAATTTTACTCATAATCTATTTAGAAAACAGAAACACGCTTTTCCTTCGTATATTCTAGAATGTAGGTAGATCATTGATTGTCACTTCATAGTTGGCACTGAGCCATCCACTTAATTATAACGAGTTGAACTTGCTGGGGTCTGCACGAAGTGTTTTGCAGCTTTTCACACAGCCGCACAACGTGAATGTTAAGGTCGTGAACTTGAATGGGCAGTTTTTTTTATTACATCTTTGTGCGTAAATAACTAAGATTAAAGGTCTTTTGGTACAGGACTAATCACTGTACAAGTTTCTTGCTATATTTGAGGCTGGACAATGCTATTTAAATAACTGATGATACATTTATTTCATAGTAAGAAAAATATTGTTACGAGCAGGGGATTCTTGGATAAATTATTTAACACACCACTAGAAACTGCACACAACACGTAAAACACTGACACACTCACTAATTAATCAATTTACGCACGTAAAATAATCATAAATAAACACTATTATACAACACTTGACGATGGCGTAGAATTTACACAAGTACACTTTAAATCACTAGTTTATTATATATACACTATTTAAATAACACTGAACACAGATATCGCTGTATCACTGGCTTGTAGTCGCAGTTTCGCTTTGACTATTATAACTTATATATTCCAGCAAAAATATATCGCTTTGAATTGAATAGTATTAAAAAAGGTTAAATTATTTCTTTGGTTTTTGCGACGCACTTAATAAAGCAGTTTTGTAAGTGCAATCGCGTATTTATTTAAATACTACTACTATCTTCAACCCACATGCAAAAGGTGAAGATTATGATAAAACGCTTATTTTCAGTAAAACGAATCTAAAGAGACTGTAACGATTTGTTTAAGTAAAGAAGTAGTTAAATCATCACATTAGAAATTGGCTATTATTTAGCCACTGAGTTTATCTATTATTGATTTATTTAATTAGTCTAGGCAAGCAAATGGCGGAAGATGGATGAGAATACCGAAGGATTCATTTTACTCAACAAAAAAATCAACTGACATATTGATTTTAATATTATATGCCTGCACACAGGCTAAATACCTTATCGCTAAATAGTATGTACCAACTTCTGAGTATTTTGGCAAATAAATTAATTGATTACACGAGTTAATTCCACCAGCCCCTTTTCACCATCGGGATACAAGATGGAGGCGAGCGTTCCATCCTTACGCGGTAGACATTCCACACATCCGCACAGCTCGCTATGGTGTCTCGTTCTTAATGCGCACCGCAAATGAAGGAACTCTTTGCATCCTTGTGTTCCCCGATCATTACAACCTGGCCGTCTTCAAGGCAAGAGTAAATAGGCTGATCCATCCTCGGCCGCATCATCACTTACCATCAGGTGAGATAACGTTTAAATGTCTGCCTATAGAAGATAAAAAAAGATAGATTTTGTTTAATAGACTGAAATGGTTGAAGAAAAAATCGAATATGGAATTTGAATGCTAAATTACTTACGTGTTAGGTACATTCCTCATTGCCTTATGACGAACAAAGACGGCAACTAGTGTGCCGTTGCCGACTACGCCAATAACGAATATAAGCGCAAAAATCAACGGCACAATATACGTCTCTGGGCGTTCGTAGTACGGCTGGTAAGGCTCTGAGGAGTTCATGAGCATCTCTAATGTTTCGTTGTAGTCTTCCATGGTGCATATCTGGAACAAAAATATTTACTGTTACTCATCATCATCAGCTCATTAAATGTCGCCACCGAAGGGCACGTGTCTACCCGTAAAGGTTGTACCTTAGCCGTCCACGCGGGCCTAGTGTGGATTGGACGACTTCACGCCAACCAACCTTTGAATCTCTACGCAGGCGTGCGCAGGTTTCCTAATGATGTTTTTCTTCACCATAAGAGCGTCGGACAAACGTACATATAATTTCGAAAAATTTAAAAGATGTTCGTTCGTGGCGGGATTTGAACCTGCACCGTCCAGATCGGAAGGCAACAGTCCACACCAAGGAGCCACCGACGCTCTGTTACAGTTTAAAATCGTGTCACTATAAATTTTAATGGTTTTGTACGGGATTTGATCAACAAATATTGTTGTAATTTTTATATGGTATGTACACGGACCTATAAAAATACGGAGAGACTGTAATCTAAATATTTATATATAACTTAAAGATGACTGACTGACTGACATAGTGATCTATCAACGCACAGCGGACGGACGGACCGGACTGCAATTTGACAGCTATTAGATGGTATGACGTTGGCATCCATTAAGAAAGGATCTTGATGAATTCTATCCCGAAGGGGATAAAGTAGGGGATGAAAATTTGTATGAAACTATGTAAATTTTAAACCAATCGGACTAAGACTTTACATTCTTAAAGTACTGTGACGTAGACATCCTTTAAGAAAGGGTTTTGATAAAATCCACCTCTAAGTGGATAAAATAGGGGATGAAAAATGAATACTACTTAACGCGAGTGAAGGCAAAAGCTTAGTAGTTAATACACAAAATGTGTCCCTGAAACGACATCTCCTGTGTATAAAGTCATTGAGTGTTTTAAACTAAAAATATGTAATCGCATTGTTCATTTACTGATGCCATGTAATTTCTGGATTGTTTTCCGTTTATTCACTGTAGTTTTTGCACAAATTCATGTTTTTTTTTAGATTTTTTCCTTACTTAATTTACAGCTCTGTTGACAGACGCGCGCCAAATGTCTTAATATTTTGTAAATTTGCATGCAAAAACTGGCCGGTAATCGACACACTTTTGATGTTAGAGAGACTCCGTCTACAGCTTTTTATACGTCCATGGGTTATTATAAATTCCTACTTTAAAGAAATTATTTCATACAAATTGTATATTTAATTAAGGTCATAACGAACACTTACGAATGTGTATCACTGACTGATTCTTTTATTGTCTACTGAAAAGAATCAAGCGCTCATATTATTTTAATGTAACAAGTTTACTTAGTAGTATACTCGATACTGAGTCGACTAGGTAGTTACCACCGCAGTGCCAGATATCATCCCGTGCATTAAGAGTGCTATGCGCTTTTGTGTTTCGGGATGAGGGCACTGTAACTAGTGAAATTACCGGGTATAAATAACCTAACAACTGTTGTCTCGTGGCGGGCACAGTGCGGCTGTGATGTAGAATAATAACTGTTCAACAGTCCCCTTCAATGCCGCTCTGTCATGGTCAGGCGTATAACTTACTATGAGGTGAGCGTCCTAACCTTCCTGTTCACTTCGCAACCTTAAAAAAAGTTAACAACACACATTTTTCTCTTTCGTAAATATCTTTTAACAAAGACAACAGTTATCAGGTTGTATGAAAATGGTTGTAATATTTACTTAATTGCAACACATAAAAACTGAGTGTACAAACGAAACTGTGCAGCGAACACCCTAAATTTACGGGTAGTAAAACTTTTACAACCATTACTCCTAGTACGTAAATATGTAGGCAATACTTAAGTGTTAAAGTGCTGGAATGCCCCTCATAAAGGATCTAAGTTCTCGCTTTAAGATACTGGTTAAATCCCCTAGAGCCCTATTTCGATGTCATGAAATTTTAAGGCCGAAAGATATTGCTAAAGCTAGTTTAAAGGCTGCTTTTATGAAGAGATACGTCCCTAAATGTTTATAGTCAATGATTATTTCATAAAATTAAAAAATAGTTTACTACGTAGTGGACTCTTACTGAGTCTTCTAGGTACCACTGCAGTGGTCTAGATATTGTAAATTATAATATGATTATTATATAATATATAAGTGTTTTGCACTTCTGTGTTTCGGGATGAGGACACTGTAACTTCTGTCTTGTAACGGGTGCAGTGCGGCATTGATGGAGAATAATAACTGCCTGCGATTCCACCAATACCGCTCTGTAATGGTCAGGTGTATCACTTAAAATCAGGTGAACGTCCTTACCGTCCTGTCAGTACACTTTCTAACATAAAAAAGCTTTTTTCTGACACTTATTGCTCGAAAATAAGTATTCAACCATTGGAATCGTGAAATCTTGTTGAAACTTAGAGTTGACATGAAATTAAGCGCTACAAGGCTTATTACCATATGCAAATCAGATGGGTTGCAAGAAAATGCAACATCTGTCACGAAACTTAACAAAGTTACTGCCACCAGCAATACTTAGTTAGGATTATCTGAACGCTTGACGTTTGATTCCACCCTAAGTCTAGTAGAGGCGTGTTTCCGTGAACTATTTTTTATATTGACGACCCATTTGGTGTAGCGGTTGAGAAGTTGACTACCACACCAAGGGTTCCGGGTTCGATCCTCGGCAGTACAAACATTTGTGTGCATAAACATGTCTGTTTGTATTGGTCTATGTGTTTTATATGTATGATATGTATGTATTTGTATATGCAAGTTGAAGTGGCAGTAGGCTGGTCACATATGTCGCAGAACCTATGGCCGTTGGAGCAGACGAGTTCTGGAGTGGAGACCGCGTCTTGGCAAGCGTAGCGTAGGACGCCCTCCGGCCTGATGGACCGACGACTTGCAAAAGGTCACTGGTGGAGGCTGGATGAGGAAAGTGGAGGACCGGGATATCTGGCGCAAAATGGGGGAGACCAAGTCCAGCAGTGGACTGCGATAGGTTGAAGAGAGAGGTATATAACCCGATGTGCAACTTGCTACAAAGGGATATCGGCTTATGTTTTGCAACAGTTAAGATTAATAATTTTAATCTTCGAATATAATACATTTTGTAAAAGTAAAATTACATTGAATTCGTATTTTTTACAAATCGCACAAAATCAAATAACGAAGTTGTTGCATTAAAGTAAAGTAATAATAATATAATTTGCCTTAACAATTGGAGAATTTCCACACCTCTATGAAAACTTTTCCCCGACAAATTTCTCGGAAATATTCAGGCTTAGCGTGGGATTCATAGGTATCGGTATTTGAATTTTCGGAACGCTATTTTTTAAAGGTTAAATGTAGCTTAAGATATATTTTGTCTTTATACGGAAAAAGTACCTTCCAATACTTCTCTTTTACTATTTAGTAATATTGCGAGATATAACATAAGACGTAGTCAGTCACAACATTTCTTACGCGAAAGATTGTTCTCAGCGGAAAAAGTGTAAGCAAATGAAATCCACGAGGATTAATAATTTGCATAGGCGTACTCGTATGTAGATTTTAAAATTGTATAGGGTTCTTTTTTTGGTTACACAATCAAGATGTGTGTTTTAGTGTTTAAATATTGTAGGGAATTAGAAGTTATTGATTAAAATATAAAATAAACACATGAGACTAACATTTCGTTAGTGTGTAATAAGTTCCAATTTACACTTTGTGAGTTTTCAAAAGAACTCGTATTTTTAAAAAATCAAATGTTATCCTTTTTTTAATAATATTTAGGTAACTGATATTTTAATAAATTAGGACAGGTATCATTTAATCATACATTTAAAGGTTAGTTTTTAAGTGTATCATATGATCTATGATGTACCTTTTAAACTTATCCAGGTCTACTGCTGGACATAGGTCCCCCCATTCTATGTCAGATATTTCGATCCTTATCAAGCCTCCACCAGTGACCGCAAGTGGTCGTTTCATCGAGTCAGAGGAGCGTCTTACGCTAAGCTTACCAAAACGCGATCACCGCTCCAGAATTCGACTGCTATTACGACCAACGGTTTAGCAACATACGTCCCTACTGCCAGTTAAACTTGCTGATCCGGCGAGCTATGTCGGTAACTTTAGGTCTGTCACGAATAACACCGTACCTGATTTTATCCCTGCGATAAAATCTTCAGCTTAGTTTGCTCCATTTCCCGTTGAGAAACTTAAAACTTGTGAACCAATTCCGCAGTCAGTACCTATGTCTCAGCTGCGTAAACTAGTACGGTTCGGATGCATTGCTGGAAGAGTTTAGTTTGTAAGCATTGCGGATTCGTTGACATTAGGAGTTGACGTAACTTGCCGAATGCCGCCCAATCGATTAACTTAGGAAGCCTCCCTCGAAGTTATGTTAACCAAGTTGGATAGTTTGGGTCTAGTAAACGTATTCCTGCACAAACTTCATTCGAAAACAGCGTCATTTTCATGCATATTTTTTATGTTACGAAATGAACGGGACGGTCAGGACGCTCACCTGATGATAAGTGATACGCTTGAAAATGACAGAGCGGCATTGAAGGAGACCAACAACTGATAAACAGTTATTATTCTTCATCAATGCCGCACTGCGCTCGTCACCCGAGACAACAAATGTTAGGTCTCTAATCCGGTACTTTTACCATAAGTATTCTGATACCAACACAATTATTTTAATGTTTAATTTTAAAGAAACGCAAAGGCTTGCTCCACAAACTATAAAATTGACAAAATAAACCGAGCTTAAATCTTTATTCATGCATTATTGATTCTCAGTAAATCAAACTCCATACAATAGTTATTATATCAATATAATCCGTAATTTTACAAAATAGATGTGAAACAGTGATCCTTCGGCCGGCAGCGATCTTCAAACTAGTGCCAAGTACAAGTCGTTTACTTGGAATACGTTGGTTTCACGACAAAGTCATCTATTTATCCTGTAAATCTCCCGTTCTTTTGCTCTCAAACTTGGCAAAGTCTTATCCTATTTACCTGCTGAACGAGCACACTTTACTTACATCGTTCTATCGCACTTACTTGCACATTCAGAACAAAACTTCACATCGCCCACCGTTAAGAGGTAAATATGTTTTATCCCACTCTGTCAACCAAAGTACATTACTTGAATACATACATGATTAATAAGTGTTGTTAGTATCCAAATGTATTCTATCCCAAACGATGTCGAACTGGAATTAATATTTGCATTTTCAAAATTGTATAGTATTATTCTAATCAAATGTCCATGCCTCACTCAAACACAATGAGATAGAGAGTTCATAATACCGCGCCTTAGCAAGCGTTGCATACGAGTAGGAGCCCACTTCGATAGATCAAGAAAATACGAAATTTTTTCCTTGAAGTTCGGACTCCTACCCTGCCAGGATCTTAGAATATTTAGATCCACGAGTAGTTATATTATAGTACATTATGGTCATTTCAGCGATTTTTGAGTCGCCTGATTTTCTAAATCTAAAGATGATCACGTGCTTTGGAGGGCACGTTAAGAAGTCGGTACCGGCTACAATCAATCCACTAATCCGCATTGAGACCGCGTGATGGTTGTTGCAGCCTAATCTTTCCAAAGCCGTGTAGGAAGGCCTAAAGCTTGCAGTGGGACTTCATAGGCGGATAATGCGACTCCATTCACTGTCTGATAATGAAACAAAGCAATCCGGAACTTTCATCGTAAGCATACAAGCGTTGTGAGGTAAGATAATATTTTATACGTGTAAATCGAATATAATGTATGCAGCTATGATGATATCGGGTTTGGGCTGGGAAGCGGGAATTAACTTTGCAGTAGGTTTTAAACTGCCGAAAAAACGTTTAAATTATACCCTATAAAACATTATTATTCGGGGAAGATGTTTGAAGTCTGGCACAAAAACCTGTGATTTTTATGTCAGATTTATATTATATGCTATACAAGTTGCTTAATGGCATTAAAGTTATCGTAAAATATTTTTTTTATCATTTAATTCTAAATAAAATATCGTATGTTTTTTCTAAGCTCTATTTTCTAAATACAATTTAAAAGGAATGCAATTTCACACCAAGACTTTCGCTTAATTTAAAAAAGAATAATTGGATTTGTTTCAGATAATTGTTGGAAAATGTTATTTGCCTTTAATTTGACGCGTTGATAATGGAAAATAATCTAATGAGAGCTCTCGTTTTTAATCAATAATTCAAGTATCAGTATTGTAAGATTCAAAAAAATCCTTTATATTTTATTACTTCTGCGACTGAACCTGACAAGAAGACTAAAGCGACAAGTGTACGCTTACAAGATTTATATGTGAAATTTTGACGATAAGATTTCGAAGTTGGAACCACCTTCAGAATATTCAACGTATTCTACAAAAAAGCCTTTTATGTTTTATCAGGAAATGGAAAATTTAGCTCTACACGAGATCAAAGGTTTGACATTCATAGAAAATTTTCAAGAGGTGACCTACCGCATCGCTACAATTTCACTTCGAGCTAGCGAATACCTTCAAGTAAATAGATGTTTATTTATGTACAAGCCACCTGAAATCGTACATGGAGTCGTGTTGTGTTAAGCCTTAAAGGAGGCAAACGAGCAAACGGCTTATCTGATGTTATTCGAGTATTGCATTGGTGAATGTGAAACAATAAGCGTAGAAAACATTTAATTCAAGTAGTAAAATGATTTAGATTAACTTAACCAATGAATTTACTTTACACAAGCCAAGTACGGGGGATTGGTTCATAAGTTCAAAGTCACTCAACCGCAATCATTGGATTGAGCGAGCTATGCTTGGAGTTCTCTTAGGAATAAGTCAGAAATGATTTATCCGTAAGAGAACTAAAGTTACCGACATAGCCCACCGGATCAGCAAGTTGAAGTGGCAGTGGGCTGGTTACGTATGTCGCAGAACCGATGGCCGTTGGTGCAGACGAGTTCTGGAGTGGAGACCGCGTCTTGGCGTAGGACGCCCTCCGACCGACGACTTGCGAAAGGTCGCTGGTGGAAGCTGGATGAGAAAATCGGAGGACCGGGATGTCTGGCGCAAAATGGGAGAGACCTATGTCTGTCCCAGCAGTGGACTGCAATAGGTTGAAGGGAGAGAAGCCAAATACCTATATTGTGAAAAGATTGAGAAGTTATAATAAAACGTAATAATATAGCGTACTTAGTTAATGGTACGGATCTCATTGTGCTCAAGTCAACTCGTACTAGACCAAATTTTTTCAATTTATTATTGGTGGTATAATAAAAATCAATTAACACTAAGTAGTGAACACCATACTGAATCGTTTGGGTAGGTACCACCGCAGTGCCAGAGGTCCCTCGAAACAGGAATGTTATGCACTTTTGTGTTTTGGGATGAGTGTTCTTATACCCGGTAAATTTACTGTAGCTAGTAAAATTACTTACTATTAGACGCTCACCTGATAGTAAGTGATACGTCTGACCATGACAGAGCGGCATTGAAGGAGACCAACAACTGATAGACAGTTATTATTCTCTGTCAATGCCGCACTGCACCTGACATCAGAGACAACAGATGTTAGGTTTCTTATACCCGGTAATTTTACTATAAGCATTCTAATACCTATACAATTTGACGACCCATTTGGTGTTGCGGTTGAGACGCCGNTTGTGGTGGTTAAAGGGTTAATCTTCATCAGCCTTAAACGGGCCACTGCAGGACACATCCTTCTCGCACAGCATAGCTATAGGATTCTTAAGCATTGATAATACTTTAGGTTTTGAATTCGAACAAATTGAATTGAATTAAAAAGATAAGAAGAAAGATAATGTTTATTGAACGGACTTAAAATTAAGATCGAAATAAACTTACAAGTGTTAAAATTATCAAAATCACGTAATTTTAAGGGTTAACAAACTAAACAAACCTGTATGTTGGAAAACCAAATCAATATTACTGAGTTTCTTGAATAAATTTAAATTAAATAAGTAAATTATCATAATAAGAGTAGACGAGTTGTGTGTGAGTTGTGAGTATATGTATGTATGTTCTCTATGATGATTTTCAGTTTCATTTTTTTTAAAATACTTAATGCATAAATAAATAAATACACATATTTTCTTTGTACATGTATTATATTGAATACAAATCATTATTCATGCCCACATACAAACACGAAACACACATACACACATCATACACACACGGATACATGCACACACTTAAACACCCATAAATTTTAGTGACAACATTATTTTATTACATAAGTTTTTTCTGTTTTCTTTTCTTTTTAGTATTAATACTCAATATATTTTGTAACGTTCATGGGAGAGAGCAAGTCATCCCCAACACAAGTATTGCATTACAAACTGGGGAGACTTAATGCATGTAATAGATTTTATATTGAGCAATAAAAACTATTTTTATTTAATTTATTCAGTTGGGGATGAGAATTTCAGTACAATTCACAATGTCAAACAATAACGTAGTATAATAAATTATAGTAAATAAAACGAAGTCGTTTATAATTCAATAAAAGTAGCTTAAGTTGATCTGTCATTCAGCATGTCCAATATCCATTGATCACTTATAAAATTTGCAATGGCATTTATACGCAAACATATCATCAGCTCATTTAACGTCCCCACCGAGGGGCACGAGCCTACCCATATAGGGTGATTAGACCTTTGTCGTCCACGCGGGCCCAGTGCTGATTGGACGACTTCACACACAACCTTCGAATCTCTTCGCAGGCGTGCATGAAGGAAACATACAACAACAAACATATAACGAACAATAAATCTTATCATCTTCGCAAACCTCAAAAAACGTTCGTAAATTATTCCTTTTAAGTTTAAGGTTCGAGAGGTATATAAACTATAATAGCTTTTGCGTGCGACTTCGTCCGCGTGGAATAGTTACTTTGGCCTAACGCTCTCTTTTACCCTCTACTTCGTTTATATAGGTGAGTTAAAACTGCGATATCTCATAAGATATTGATTTAAATTGAATGATGTAAAAGGCAATTTTATTTCAAATTAAATACTTGTGATAAATAAAGTATTTATTTTGATAAGGATTGATATCATGTCTATGAAAATAGCTTCGCCAAATGATGCATTATTTTAGAAAAAAAAGGAATCTCCAAGTAAGAAAATTTCCCCCCGGATTTTGAAACATTTTTCATTGCTGCTCCGCTTCTATTGCTTATAGCGATGATATATAGCCCATAGCCTTCCTCGATAAATGAGCTATCTAACACTGAAAGAATTTTTCAAATCGGACCAGTAGTTCCTGAGATTAGCGCGTTCAAACAAACAAACAAACTCTTCAGCTTTATAATATTAGTATAGATAAGTATACTCATTCATCACCAGACGACAAAAGAATGGCATTATCCCCCATCCCGTGTATGTCATAGGAGCACTCTGCTTCAAATAGCATTTATGCAATCTGTCTAAATATTCAATGTTAAGGTAATAAATGACTGCCACTTTTGTACTTTTCATGACATTTTTAGGGTTCCGTAGCCAAATGGCAAAAAACGGATCCCTTATAGATTCCTCAAGTCTGTCTGTCTGTCTGTCCGTCCGTATGTCACACCCTTTTTTATTATTTCGTATACAACAGTCACTTAATGATGAAATTCAGGACCAATCTCATAATGTTATAAACTACTCATTACATCACACATACTTGTTAGAATTATCATAGGACAGCAACGTCTTCGCCCAATAAAATCGAAAACAAAATCTGAAACTTACCCTGAGCAATATAATCTGCCCCTAAAGACAATTCAGCTAAATACTAGATTTAGTTTAAGTCTGTGAAAAGGCTTGTAAAGGGTCCAGTGGGAACACCTTCTTCGTGCAAATGTTAGAATGTATTATTGAACAACTGTAAATAGCCTGTATTTTGCTTTCAGATACAAGCCTAGAATTTGGGAATTGCAGAAACTAATTTATGTTTAATACATTTCAGCGGTTTAGTTTGTTTGGTTTTCTTAGTTTTAATTATTTGCTTAATGTTTGAATAGGTAGACGCATTGGCAGATGTGTCCATGATATTAAATTATTTTTAGCATGCTAAAAACATATATATATATATATATATATATATAGCAGGTCTAGTGTAGGCTGCTAGATCTTCGTTACCTACCTATCAGCAGGATGTCATCCGCAGATAGGGTCGCAAAATATATATATATATATATATATACCTGCTAAGATGCAATCTCTACTCTTAAACTCTTCTGCCCCAGCAGCCAACAGTTCTGCGACATAAGTAATCGACCCACTGCCACTTTAACTTGCAGATCTGGCGAGCTGTCGGTAATTCTAGCGAGGCATATAAGATCCTTAAATGATAGAAGTATTTGGGGGAGGCTTTTCCCCAGTATTGACCTTTGGCAGTACACCATTTTCATTCCCATTGAATACAAAAAGTGTGTTTTTCGCATTCCTGCCCTAATGGACATAACACGATACTTTCCCGAAGGACTGCCAAACAAAAGTTGTCTAATGATACGAGATAAAATATCCAGAATAGCATATCAATGTTTCAATGCAATAGATTTTTGGCTGCTCATTATCCAAATGAGTAAAGATCGCTCCCTGATTTAACGTTATAATTGTTATGAAAACACATTTAATAACACTTAATTATGTGTTTGTTTGTGTTTAATTCGTTATTGTCTAGATTTATGTTTCAGTATCCACTGATCCTATAATTACAATAATTGGTTCTAAAAATTACCGGATACAAGACAATGATGTCAAAAAGTATAGATTCGTGATGTGCTCACAAAACAATCAAAAAACGTGTTACGAATGCAGTGACAGCATATACACATATTTCGAATGAGCGTACATTTACCTAAACAAAAGAGTACAAACTGTACTCTCTTCGGCGTATATACACAGAATATCAATGGTATAAGAAACCTAAAATTTTACAAATAATATGATACATAAGTGCCAGTTTTGCCACCAATAGCACTGTCTAATTAGTACCATTGATGGTACTATTGGGATACATCGGTGCCATATGTACCATTGATTGTACAAGTGGGTTATATATATAGTGGGTTAATATATATTAGTGTCTGTATCATCATTGTTACTGTACAGTGCTACAAATGGCACTGCGCCTATCTGTTGTCGCAGATGAGCAGTGTTGACGGAAAATTATGGCTGCCTACTGTTATTGGTTTCTATCAACACTGCTTCTGTGATAAATCAGGCGTATCACTTACCACTAAGTGAGCGATCTAACCGTCCCATTCACCTATGACCTTGTAAGTCATGATTTATCTTCATTTAACTGCATATAAAATATATATTTATATATTGGGTTCACTACCTAAATCATTCATTTTAATATAAAGTTTAAATAAATGATATGAAGAGTGGCTAGTAGCTTTCGCCTATAATAGCCGCTCGAACGTACGCCGCCTAGAGTTGACTTAAAAATTTTAATTTTTAGTCAACTGTTTTTTTTATTGTAATATGTAGGTGTTGTAGGTTGGTGCATGATTTTCAGGGTTCCAAAATATTTGATTTTTGTATCAATCGATTGACCTCATATTTGGGGGATTTACTTTAAATCACAAGTATACTCGAGTAGTTCAAACAATTTCCAAAGTTCTCGATTTCACCCTGATAAGACAATAATAGTGTTTTGATTAAATAGTTAACATAGTTTTAATATAAAGTAATGTTATTTTAGTTAAATTTTTATTTGAACCATTTGAAAATTCCCTCACTACAAATCTTAGTGGTTTCTTTGTACGGGATTTGATAAAAAATATTGTAACAATTTTTTACATGGTAAGTAATTATAAATAAATATTAATAATTATTAATTGCAAGACATTATACCACGTATGTTTATGAAAAAAAAATTAGCTTACTACAAAATTAAACTGTGTCTAACTTCAAAATGAAGTCAAAAAAGGCCTTTACGTAATCAAAAGGCGCGACAAATGAAAGACCAACGTCACAGCAATATATATCAGGCATCTTCATGCCAGTAATTTAGGCGCATCGCAGCCAATGTTAATTCGAGCACTGTAATGCATAATGTATGAGCTAGACAGGGAGATAGGGCCTCCAGCGCAGGCATTCACAGAACCTAACTTTCTTTGCCTTTATTTCAAATATCATATTAAAAAGAAACATAATTTACACAAAAAACAAAGCCCTCACATCTGAGCCATGCAAACTCTCCACGGGATTTTCTTAATACGTATTTTGCAAAAGTATTGCAATATTATGAAAAATAATATTGCAAACGTGCTTGTAAAAAATAAGACCTACGTTTATGTTGATGCCTAATTGTGCATTTTCATGTTAAGTATATGCCCATGACCCCGGAATATTCTTAATATAGCTATTTAAAGGGTTTCATCTATTCATTTATTCTATTATAACATGTGAAAATATTAAGATCCAAATAATACTAATTTCATGAAAATGATAAAAAATACCTAATATTTCACTAATATTTATCTATGTATGAAATTATTTAAAGTTCAAACTAATACTCATTTTATTGTCATGATAATAAATAACTTAAACTTTTCATTACCGATTGCTAGCACAAAACGTGAGTAACAGCTGTTGCGTTTAGTTTTAGAATTTCATAATATCCAATCAAACATTACGAAATTCTCGAAAAGACTGTACGATCGTGACAATACGCCATTTATTGTAACATATAGGTATCTATACGACCATATTGTCAAGGGATGTACACATTACCCGAAGGTTCTAACTTTTTTAATATTTCAGCTATAGACGTGACTTGGAAATAATAGTTTTTAACTCGAGTCGAGATAGTTTCAGCATAAAATGTCTACAGACATCACATAGCGTCATTTAGCCCTAAACTAAGCATTAGCCTGTAATATGGATACTAAACGGATAATCGTACTTTTTTTGTAAATAAATTCATATTATACATAGAGACCCTGAGCAATACAAACAGACATGTTCATGTACAAAAATGTTTGTACTTCCCGAAGATCGAACGCAGAACCCTTGGTGTAATTGCCGAGGTCTCAATCAATATACCAGATGGGTCGTCATCCATATGAAAGAGGTTTTAAGTTAATCTTTTTGATTTATTAATTTTTAATCGATTCTATGGGACTAACTCCCTTGCCTGTTGGTGACGGCAGATTAGACAACAATTATCAGCAAAAGACGAAAAACGCAAGAAGCATTTAAGCCAAAAATTTAGCTTGAGTGTCGATGGCTCATTGGTTTGGACTGTTTTCTTCCGATCTGGAGGGTGCAGGTTCAAATCCCGCCACGTAGCAATGTCTTTTTGAATTTTTAAAATTATATTTACGTTTATTTAACACTCATACGGTGAAGGAAACCTGAACAAGTGCGCACGCCTACGAAGAAATTCAAAAATCTGCACTAGACCCGCTTGGACGACTAAGGCTTACACCCCCTATACGAGTAGGCTCATGCCCCTCGGTGGAGACATATAATGAACTGATAATAAAAACGGGTAACGGTGCTCTCTTCTTCGACCTAATCTTTTATAGGTACTGCTTTCAATAACCCATTTGCCAAGGTCTCAAGTCTAGCAGTGGATTATTACAGACTATTAAATTAAGAAAAGAAATCCCACATTTGAACCATTTTCTATACTAGAATCCTATGGCTAGTCTCAAAAAATAAACCCTCGCTTATAGTTTAAAAATTCTTGGATGCTATAAAACATTTGTTTAAGAGGTAATCTTTGATATTTCATCTGAATTTATTTAGTTCCATATCTTTAAATTTATCTTGTAATTTATTAAAGGGTGAATTGATTGTTAAATATTATGTACGCCATAGAATTTTTCAAAATGATGACTTTTTCAAATTTGTTTGATCATTGTAGCGTATTTTGACGGACCCATGCGGTGCATTGGTTAGGAAGTCAGCTAATAAACTAAAGTAGTGATTGTTAAGTACAAATTTGTGTGTGTAGTAATTTTTATTAGCGTACCTATATGATGTACAAGTCGATATGTTTTTGCAAGAAAAAGAACGAAACATAATTATTTTATGCGCTTTTGGGCTTCTATCTTAAAGGTAGGTACTTGATTTAGGGCTTAATAGTTATTTGTGAAAGTCTAGGGATTCTCATTTACATAATATGCTCACAGCTTAACAAAGGCATCCCCTAATGACGTCTACGATCGATAAACTACCCTTAACCTTAATCAAAATATCTCATTTACCTTTATACAACCAGCGTAATCCAAATGTCTACACATGTTAACATAAAAACAGTACTTATAAGGTTACTACATCAAAAAACCTTCTTAAAATGGGATACATTTAATAGGGTCGCCCTTTCAAGAGACAGTGAAAGGTGAAGTTATAAAATTAGTTTAGACAGCACTCGTGTTTACGTTCAGAGATCTTAGCCATATGTAGGGGGTTTAATAGACACGTTTGAGCATTAAACCTTGGGTTTACGTTTACTGCTGTGTTATTGTTGGTAATTTCAACATACAGGTGTAATGTGCTTGCTGATTGTGGGTCTTTAAAGCATTATTATGCTATAACCTCAGATAAACAATATTGTTCATCTAAGCCTGTTTCCTCAAGAGGGATGAGGAGTATTTCGAATGTTTGAAGAGAAACTATTTCTTATTTTGGAAGGCTAGCAGTCTGATAACAATTACGATATTATGCTAATTATATGTACATAAAATGTATTTTAAATACAGGATACATATGAAATAGCAATGTCTATAAAAACATACATTTTCTGTGCAAATAAATCTATTCTTGTCTTTTTGCATTATGTACACAAATTTCAGTACTGCAAAAAGAACCTAGAACCATTAATTCAATAAATACACCAGATCGTTCAATTTGACGTTTATTTTTAATTCAAGTCAACAATGTAAGCCTATTTTGCATATTGATTCAACTGCTAAACTTTTTATCTCCTTACGCTACGCATGTTAAGACGTGATCTCATCTCCAAAACTCGACTACTTCAACGAGCATATTTTTTCAACATGACCAACCACTGCAACTTCAACTCGGTGAATCGTCAAAATTTCGCTTATATCAAAATCACAGTTACCTACAAACATTATGTTAATAAGCATGATGCTTAGTTTATGAATAATTGCCATATACACACGTGGTGTTAATTTCCTTGTTTCTCACATCGCTGAACACAACACCAATTTAATTACACCCACATATCCCTGAGGATCCATTGGAGGAAGAACAGCGTGTCACGTCTCACATACGCGCTGTAAACAAATGAACGTTTACTGGCGCGTGTCGAGAAAACAAATGACGGTCTGAGAATTGGGGACCTATGTTCAGAATAATTGATAGGATCTAGACAAAAAGGACAGGTAATGCTGATGTATGGTGACACATTTTGAGGTGAGAAAGATGAATGTGTTATGGATCCAACAGGAACGCATGTTCGCAGCTGTTCGTGGTGTCTTGCTGATCCTGATATATATTGCTGTCGATTTATATAGTAAGTTGTATTGAATGAATCTTTAACCTTAAATAAAATTTATTATTAGTTTCAATCTTAGTGTTACAATACGAATATGTGTTTCTCGCGCGCAATTCTAATGTCAAGAGAAAGATATTAGTGACGTGACACCACTCTGTATAATTATTTAGCTTGAATTATGGGTTTTAGACAACAGATTAACATACTTATACACTTTTTTTCATAAATACATATTAGACATAGAAACACCTAGACCATTTTTTACTACAGTTTTAGTTTTTAGTACTACATGAGGAAGTGAAATAAGAGAGCACTACCTGTTCTCCGCTGAAGATTTTGACCATTACAATAGAAATAAATTGGGAAATAATGTTATATTACATGTTCTAACTGTAGTCAAAATGTTTTGTTGTTATTTGATCAATATAAAAGCAATTTTGCTGCTTGTAACCTTTGTTGGACCTACCAGTATCGTTTTTTAATACGCCTTATAATGATAAATCCGACTGAATCCAGGGCACTTACGAGATCAGCAACCAAGAAAATGAAAGTGCGGCGTAAAATCTTTATTGGATATTATACTTTTCTTCATAGTAATAGAATGAAGGCGCTTAACGCAGACCAGTGCCTTAAAGTTTTTATCCGCTTCAGAATCGTCTGTTACTCGCTTTATTAGAAAGTTTTCGCTCGTGCATAATATTTTGAATAAATTGTTACTGAAATCGAACGGCAACGGCTAAATAGTTTTACGGAGTATTAAAACCAGTCTCATACACTTTTTTACACAAACGTTAGTTTGTGTGTGGAAGTAATACCGCACTTTTTTACACTTCCTTACACATTCACACATAATAATAAGCTCATAGATATAAAAAAATATACATAGAATTTCCAATTCTCTGTTTATTTGAATGATACGAAGCTTGCTGTGCCAATACGTCGAGGCGTTATTTTGTGTCGGGCCACCGCTTGCAACTTTATAAGGCGCATGTGCAGTGCACCCCACATGGTATATTGCTCTCACTTTTGAGCTGGGGCACCACAGTACTAGCTTTTAATTACGCATTTCAAACCGTATTATTGGTTAAGACCATGTACAAGTTTTAATTTTAATCTGCATTAAAATAATATGTATTGTGAGGTAATGCAGAGGATTGTAAGACGTAAAGACCAAACTAATTTCAGTTGCATGCTTCGAAATAGGTAGCGATGCTTTGGCGAAATACATTGTAAAATTCATGTAACATATTGTGAATATTTTTGCGAAACGATAATGTGGATCAGAGATATGATAATTGTTGACGACTCATATCTTAGAATTAACCTGGATCAAGGTTAAAGATATAGCCCGCCGCAAGTTAAAATGACAGTGGACTGGTCACCTCGTTGCAGATCTATAGCCGTCGAGCAGACGAGTTCTGGAGTAGACCCGATGGACCCTACTTGCGCAAGGTCGCTGGTGGAGGCTGGATGAGAATAGTGGAGGACTGGGATATCTGGTGCAAAATGGGGAAGACCTATGTCCACCAGTGGACTGCGATAGGTTGGGAGAAGGTCAGCAGAACCTCTACCATCCAATGATCTGCCAAAATATTCTCTCTATTTTCTTCTATAGAGATACTATGTTCAATCTAACAAAACCAATCTAGCTACGAAATGAACTCACCTCAAACGAATTTGCAACCGACCATTTTAACATTATTTTCATGCAAACATTTTTTTCTTGGAAACGTTATTAGCCCTAATTACGGTTTTAAATCAAAGAAGCCTAACAAGATTGCTTCCAATTTTCAAGGGTCGCGAAAAGTCTGATGTATAAACCTTATTATCACGACGTTGAACTTTTATAAAAAACAATTAAAACTAATAGCTTTATAAAATAGTAGCTACTTCTTAAATAATACGTCTAAATTTGTTAGAACAAATTTAGACGTATTATTTAAGAAGATCTAGAGATCAATAAAACCTGGAAGTTCTTAAAATGTATCCATCCCCAACATTTTATTTAACGCCACAGAAAGCACATATATACTAGCTTAATACTTACCTATAAAGAAAGTAAATTTGTTTTTAAAGATAAGCGTAGGTATACATCGCTCAATCAAGTACCCACGCTTAACCATTAAATTTACATGAAGTCAATTTTCATTTCATTTCGATTCAATACTATGTTATTGCTTCAAAGGATTACTCTAAAGACAATAACAGTGAATTTTGTAATTTTGAAGAATAATACATGTTACACTTATATTCTTACATTATCTTCCAAAACACGATTGTCTCGTAATTTAGTAAAACGGATTATAAATTATCATTCCATTCTCATGATAGCAACATGAGGGCACCCGTTTAAGCTTTAACATTTAAACTCCATGCATACTAATCTTTCAGCTCCCCTGAATCTAGTCTAAGCCGATTGTGAAAACAGTAATATTTCACAAATAAGTGACGTTTAATTTTGTTATAATATAATCAGTTATTACAAAAAAATTTTTTTTTCAAAAGCCTTATTTATAAGGGTAGATCTTAATTTAGCAGTCAAATAGACTGCAAGAGATTGAAGAGATGTTGAAATAAAATTATGCCAAACATTCATTTACTATCAACTGATTAGCTATCTCTTCATCATCATATAAATCCCTTTCAACCTATCATAGGTCTCCCCCATTTTGCGCTAGATATTCCGATCCCCCGCTTTTCTTATTCAGCCTCCACCAGCGACCTTTCGCAAGATGTCGGTCCATCGGTCCGGGCGTCCTACACTATGCTTGCCAAGACGCAGGCTCCACTCCAAAACTCGTCTGCTCCAACGGCCATCGGTTCTGCGACATACATGACCAACCCACTGCAACTTCAATTTGCTGTAGTCTATGTCGGTAACTTTAGTTCTTTTACTTATATAATAATTTCCATCTAGATTTAAGATGTTAAGTTTGTGTAAACAGAAGGCTTCTGTTGGACCGATATGTTTTTAATTTAAATTACTTACAAGGGGACTGGATAGCCCTATGCTTTAGAGACTACTTTCTTTTGATATACCTTTTAAAATGCCTAGACAAGGAAAATATTTAATTTAATGCTAAAGGGTCCAACGCAACGCAGTTATTAACAGGTTGCAGCGACAGTACAAAGTGCTTCAAAAAACTTCAGACAGATTTTTTCAGATGCTTGCAGTCATTTTACAAACAAAATACTACTTTTAGGAAAACTATAAGGTTGATGGTAAATTAGTACAATCTTAGAATTTATATAGTCATGTAAACAACAATCTTCAACCTATCTCAGTCCACTGCTGGACATAGGTCTCCCCCATTTTACGCCAGATATCCAAACCTAGTTTACTCCTGTATTATACTACCTGCAATGATTTTCAAGTTTTAATTTTAGTTTAAATAATTAGCTTTACTTTAATCTAATGCAAGTATTTCTTATACTTGAAAATAAATCTCTTATTAAATTTAATGCCATTTTCGTTATCAATTTAAACTATAAATAGATACTAATTAATGAAGATTGCTTTACGTTTCACTGAAGAGTTTTGACCTTTTGCAAGATTTTAGATAATTTTCTCTTGACATTTTCACAAAAATAACAGCATCGGCATGTTTAATACAAAACTCGAAATATTCAATTCTAAGGCACTTTGTAGCTACTTAATATTTTGCTTATGTTCTTGACCAAATGGATAAACGGCCTAAACATATACGTGGGTACACTCAAATAATGCAATTTAGATAAATACAACTTGGTGTATTACCAACTTAAAAAATGCCGCTAATCTTTGTCTGGTTAGATTCGAACCTATGTCCCCTGCAACTAGCTGCGGTTAAGACTTAGACGGTTAAGCCATGGAGGCTATTATCCACTCGATTGTAAGTCGGATGAGTTTTCCGGAGTCCTGATAAAAAAAGCTTATATTTTCCCGCGACAGCACATGAGCGAGCGTTCATTAGTTGAAAATTGTAATGGTATTATAATTTTTGACGACTCATTTGGTTTAATGGTTGAGATAGCTACTACACCAAGGGCTCCGGGTTCGATGCCCGGGTAGTACAAACTTTTGTGTGCATAAACATGTCTGTATTGGTCTAGGTGTTTTCTATGTATAATATTTGTATGTATTTACGAAATAAAAAGTTAAAATAAGTATGTTTATCATTTGTTTAGTAACCGCAAATACAAGCTTCACGCTTAACTTGATGGTGGTCAAGAACGACGAGCGACAGCTCAACGTGCCTTCCGCATGGAAACATGGAATATCATCTTTCTTTTCAGACAATAAGGTGATTCTTCATGTGATGACGTAACTTAACTGCAAAAGAAATCATAAATATAAACATAAAGTAACCTTCATCATACTAAAGGTAACCTTTATATATGCAGTCTCCCCATGGGATTCAAACCCATGACCCGTGATTACGCAGTGATCTAAGAACAACCCTCGAACCACTAAACCACGGAGGCAAGTCGACAGTGTGGTATATGTCAGATATTTCTATAATTAAAAAAAAATTAAATTGAAAAACCCCCCGCTGGGGGGTTTTTCAAAGTTCTACTAGTCAAGCCCTTTTTTGATACCTATAATGAGTGAATTGAGAAAAAATACATAGAATTCGCTAATTTGTGGTAGCGGCCATCTTGGATTTGTAATTTGATATAGTCAAACTCTTTCGTTTGACGCCGACATTGAGGGGTTTGTGCAAAAATATGCAATCCTCCATTTTGTGGCGGCGGCCATCTTAGACCAATTTTCATCAACCATAGCAGAGTACGCTCTCGGCACATTTACTTTTCATACAAAAAATCAAAATTTATATCAGTACATCTGTTCGGGAGCTACGATGCCAGACTCTCACACAAACACGTCAAACTTATAACACCCCGTCGTTATTACATCGAGGGTTTATGAAAATACATATTAAAATTGCCATTTGTTTTCTGGTTTCTCTTTATCAGGTGTTTACGAATCGATGTTGGGCTTGTGTTACATTCACTGTTAAGCGACTAACAAAGCCTTTGTTAGTCGCTTGCTGCAACTATGATCGACGCTCCCGTGTTTCGTAAGTTAACAAAGGTTTACGCCTTTACTAAACTTACTGACATCGGCAAACGATCTGGTCGGTTTAATTTAATTAGCAAGAAAAAGTCATACAAAAGCTATATTAATTAAATAAAACATTCTTAACAATACTAAAAACAATAAAACATACAGAGTCGGTGGCTAAATGGTGTGGACTGTTGCCTTTCGATCGGGAAGACGCAGGTTCAAATGATTCAAATCCCGCCACGTGTCAATGTGATTTCGAATTTTAAAATTATATGTACGTTATTCGTTGCTCTTAAGGTGAAGGAAAACATCGTGGGGAAACCTGCGCACGCCTGCGAATAAATTCAAAGGTTATGCGTTAAGTCGTCTAATTCGCACTGGACCCACGTATGGATTGCTCGTGTCCCGGGTGTGGGGACGTTTGATGAGCTGACGATGAACGAAGGTCTCCTCTTATGATTTCCACGCAGATCGATCCATAGCCGTCACCATCTGTCTGCTACCCGCAACCTTAACCAAAACATAACGAATAAATATCCACTGACATTCACACAGTGCCATCTAGTCCCAAGTTAAGCGTGAAGCCTTAATTTTTAATTATGGGTACTAAACAACGGATAAATTAGTTAAATACATTTTTTTCGTAAATACAAACATATCATACATAGAAAACACCCAGACCATTACAAACAGACATGTTCATGCACACAAAGATTTGTACAATTATATAGGTATGATTCCAGTTGATTAGGAAAAGACAGCACTATAACGCCTCCCTTCCTCACACCACTTATTTTTAGGGTACATAATAGTGTTGAATGTAAAGGTTCAATATGATACTTCATTTTATATATACATTAGTAATATATTAGAAATGACTATTTATTTATTTATGTATGGTACACAAACAGGATACAGTCCTTACATGACTACGCGAGCTTCCTGAAGGGTATTCTATAAAAGTAAGTAGAGACAATCAGGCGTCAATTGTCCGGACTTTCCACCCCGATACTCGATACGAGATTGGTTATATATATATATATAACCAATCTCGAAAAAAAATATATATATATATATACATAGACTCTGTTTCAAGTAAAAAAATGTTCTTAAGTGATTGTTACCGACGTCCGTAATAAATCTGATAAATTAATAATTTGGTCACGATGAAAGAAAATGATATTTTTCGCTGTCCCGATTTGGCGCACGAAATAAAAAAGGTAATTCCCGTTTTTGCTTTAAGTGTGCCGCTATTAAAGCTTTGAAACATTTGGGATTTACTAGAATACCGATTGCCGTTGAAATTTTGGGCGGTTTAACGGCTGGCAGGCTAATATGGCCTCTTTTATGGCGTCACATTACGGCCATGTTGATTACCCCCAATATAAAACAATAATGAACGACCAATTTTAACGTTGCAAATGAAAATGGTTCATAAAATTACAGTAAGTATCTTTGGAGTGGAATACATTTATTATTTCACGGGTAAAATGGAGTAACGGCTAACTGCGAATGTCGATTGTACATTTTACACTCTTGACTTTCCTGAGAAATTTTTTTTTGGCGAAAATTGCCAACATTATAATTTATAATACAAAGCTTTTAAGTCTAAGTACTTTGTAAAACACTAGTGTTCTATTACTTTAAAATATCGCAGTAAACAGAATCCATTTCAATGGTAAGTGATACGACTACCTAGGACGGACGCATTCTCGAAGGTAAACAATAACTTGTTAAAAATAAACTGTATATAAAAATAATCTAACGGTACAGAAGTGCATAACTTCGTTTGTACCAGATGATATCTTTGGTCTACCACCTAGCTAAAAGCTGGAAGAAAGTAAAGGTGCAAAATTATAAGAACAAATATCAACTTCGACTAGTAGACAATTTTTAGTGAAAAATAAACATCGTTGAGGATTAAAGATAGGGTCCACATGTTCACCAAAAACTGTAAGCGACCTTTGAACTTTCGTAATCTAATTATTGTTATAATTCGTTGGAGCAGACGAGTTCCGGAGTTGAGACCCCGTCTAGGCAAGCGTAGGACGCCCTCCGGCCCGATGGACCGACGACTTGCGAGTTGCGCTTGGATATCTCCGGATATCTGGCGCAGAATGGGAGACCTATGTCTAGCAATAGACTGCGATAGTGAATAGAAATATATATATATATATATATATATATATATATATTATATATTATTATATATATATATATATTATGTGTGTGTGTGTGTGTGTGTGAGTGTGTGTGTGTATAACTCAAAAGTATCTGACTGACATAGTGATCTATCAACGCACTGCCCAAGCCAAACAGCGCGATCCGTCCAGGGATCGCGCTGTTGGGCATGCAGTTGTTATGACGTAAGCTTCGCTAAGAAAGGACTTTTATTAATTCTGCCTCCAAGAAAATAAAACAGGGGATGCAAATTTGTATAAAACTTTGTTAGTTTGAAACCGCTCGGGCCTGTGCCCGAGAGGTCATGCAAAGTCTGAACTTTGCATACATTAAGCCAATTTGATGTAAGCCCTAAGACCTACCGAAGAAAGTACTTTAATAAATTCCTCCCGAAGGGAATAAAATAGCGTTTGAAAATAATACTTCTTTACGTGAGCTAAGCTGAGGGCAAAAGCTAGTTTAGTATATTTTATGACCACCTCAAAATAAATATGAAACTGTAACATAATTTTAATTCGTAATACTTTTAAGAAATAAGTTTTAACAACAACAGCAACAGCTTTTACGAGGGTCTATTTTAGGTCTATAAGAACTTAATTTTCAATAGAGAATCATATTTCAGAGACACGTAATTTCTTGATACGTTCAATTTCATAAAATGGTAAACTTTTTCTAAAGATATTCCCTTTTTTCATTTGAATTCATAAAACAGTCTGTTATTAGATTTTCTTTCAGTTTGCTGCTAAACTGAAATTGTCAATTGTTATATTTATGGAACATCGATTTATCTCCGCTGAGCTGCAACTTCACAACAAATCGTAGAGTTTTTTATACATTACAAAGTGTACAGGATGACCAGAACACTCACCTGATGGTAAGTGATACGCCGACCATAACAGAGTGGCATTGAACGAAACCCACAACTGATAGACAGATTTTATTCTCCATTAACGACACAATGTGCCCATCCCTGAGACGGCAGATGTTAGATCTCACAAACCCAGTAACTTTACCAGCTACAGTGCCCTCATCCCGAAACATAAAAAAGTGCATAGCACTCGTATTTCATGGACGATATCAGGCCCAGCGGTGGTACCTACCGAGTCTTTGTAGACTAGTAAGATTCAGTAGGCTAGTCTAGTCTAGTCGTCCATACAGGCCCAGTGCGGATTGGACGACTTCACGCACAACCTTTGAATCTCTTCGCAGTCGTGAGTGCAGGTTTCCTCACGATATTTTCCTTCGCCGTAAGAGCGTCGGATAACGTACAATATATGCGGGCGTCGGATATTATTTCGAAAATTCGAAATCACATTGGTACGTGGCAGGATTTGAACTTCAGCCCTCCCGGTAGGAGGGCAACAGTCCACACCATTAAGCCCCGACGCTCTAAAAATACGAAATATAATATGCCTTATATAATCAAGTGGTATTACTTTTTCCTCAACTTATTTTCCATAAATGTTCTTTTGTATTTTTAAGTAACGCTCCGGTGTTTCACCGCATTTGTTTTATTCTGTTAATATATTACGAGGGAAAATCTCGTTCAGGCAATTCATGTTTGCGTAAAAGGCGCAAAGTGTTGGTTTATAGCGTTGGTACCATAAAAGCGAGGCATCAGCTAAGTAACAATTCATATTACACGCGACGTGTATTGTTCAACAGAGTTTGGCATAACAGCGCTTGTAATTAAATTGTCTAATTATTTTAAGAAGTTAGTTAATTTTGAGTAATGTGGCTGGGTTTCAGATACATTTTAAATATGTCGGATAATACTTGGAATCGAAACTGGGTCAAGCTGAACTGGACCAGCATCAAAACTCTAAATATGATGACATGGCATTAATGGTTTGAAGTTGATGTTTTGCCAAACTCATTTTTTTTTGAGGTCTCTGTTAACGTCCCATGAAGCTATAGCTCCTTTATCATATACACTTTAAACTGAGAATAATATTCATAAAGAAATTTTAAAACACAAATTTTGGAATAACTTTTATCGAAATACAGTCTTAGAAAAATATAACCTTAAAAATGGAGCTTGAAAGTGTTAGTAACAAGTAGTAGTTAGTAAGTATTGTGCATCTCAGGGTTTCCTAGAGAACAGAAATTCTCAGATCTTTGCCCAAAACTGTGGACGACAAATTCAAAATCTAGAACTATGAACGAACAAAATCTGATGTGAAAGAATAAAGTTTCATTTAGTATTGCACTCAAATCTTCATAATTTTTGTCAAATCCAACTTCACTTGTATACAGGTATATCTAAACCGTATTGTGTTTAGTTTCTAATAAGATCAACAGCCTATGTTTACTATTCACAACTTATATGAAGGAAATCATCACGTATTTTTCGTCCAATTAATTACTTACAGACGTGAGGAGCAAGCGAGTCTCTGGTATTTACGATATACATATAACGGCCCCATAATATTCCCGCATGAGTTATGATTATGAGATTCTTTATACCGTGCATAACACATACGTCAATGAAAGGGATGGTATAAAATTGGTTTACGATATACGCATATATATTATGTAAATAATTAAAAACTATCTTCCTTCGGTATATTAGCAATTTTGACAATATTACACTATTATCGGCTAATAATGTTCCACTGCATGGCTTTGGGAAGGTAAGGCCGTGACTTGGTGGTAGATTCGATACTGAGTCGTCTAGGTACCACCGCAGTGCTAGATATCGTCCCGTGAAACAGGAGTGTTATGCACATCTGTGTCGAGATGAGAGCACAGAAAGTGCAATTACTGGGTATGGGAGATCTAACATCTGTTGTGTCGGGTGACGAGCGCATTACGGCATTGATGGAGGATAATAATTGTCCATCGGTTGTTGGTCTCCTACAATGCCGATCTGTCATAGTTAGGCGAATACTTACCATCACGTGAGCGTCCTGACCATCCTGTACACTTATTATATATTAAAAAAAACCCACGCGGGCCCAGTGTGGATTGGTGGATCTAAACGACTATGTTGTGGTGCTATGAGCTAATACTCAAGTAAAAAGCATAACATGCCTTTCAAAGCACTGAGTGTCTCGAAATAATATTTCTCAGTCACCTAACCTAAGACTAACCCTAGTTGCTAGACTCGTGTGATCAACAACTGAAAGTAATAGCCAACGGTATCAAGCCCTTACTAATTAGATCCCAAATCGGTTATTACTCTGCATAATTTGAACCTGGTACCGGTTTCTAAATATTATGTCATCATCATCATAATGTCTACTACAAAAGAACCACCTTAATGAGGGAATATGTTTTAACAAATAAAATTAACAATGACCTGATAATTTTAATCTGTCACTAAATCGAATCATAGAGACTGTTTTAATTTAATTAGTTACTTCATTCGCTTTTTTATTAATTATGTTTTCGAATACTTATTTTCGCGTAGGCTTAGTTAAAATAACTATAATTTTGACATTGTCTACTAAAAGTTGAAATTTTTATTCATATCCTTTTTTCAAAAAATCAATTCCAGATAAGCATTTATTTATTTACAGCAACATCATCATCGGCTCATTATACGTCCCTACCCATGGGCACGAGCCTTTCCGGTGTATAGGCCTTAGTCGTCCACCAGTGCGTCCGCAGGTTTCCTCACAATGATTTCTTTCACTTCGTAAAGACATTGGTACGCGGTAGGATTTCCACAGCAATGAGCAACCGACGTTCATTTAGAGAAAAGTCAAAGACTAACTGAAAAGAGTAACTACTCTAACACTGAAGCGCTTTTTTCCAAGTATCAAAATTCGTTTTTGTGATTTAGTTTCGTATTTGAAATGGTTTTTTTTATTGAATTTGTAAGCCTAATCTGTACAAATGGATTTTGACTTTGACTACTGAGTTTCTTACTGGATTCTCTGAGTCATTAAATAACTTCTGTCCAAACAGGTCCAAACCAGTGTCTTAAATTGAAGAGACTTTTTGATATTGAATTACTTCAACATTTTCCATAAAAAATATTTCGAAATATTATCAAGCAACTGACACTTTCATGCAAGGAAAATACAATTTTGTTTATTAAAAAAAGGTAACAACCACAATTGAATCCATTGTCACGAAAAATTGCTATCAAGTATGTATTTGTGGCTTGTTCGACAATAACTTTCAACGAAAAAATGTGTTGGAAAAACAGTTGGCCGCTATATATTTAAAATCAACGAAATCTTGTCAATTTAGTCGAGATATATATACTTTATTAGAATGTTAGATTTTCAAAAAAAATACTGTACCGTGCAAAATCTTAACAAACAGTTATTCAGAATTTATTTCTTCCATAATGCAGCTGAGTAGCAATGTTGTATTATGCAGGAGCTGGGTAAACAATTTAAATTTTCTGACTTTATTAAGTAACGAACTCTTATTTTGGTTCATCTTTATTTTAAACTCGACAATAGATTATTAGGTGATTAGATTTCCTAGGTGATAGACTCGATACAGAGTCATCTAAGTAGGTACCACCGCAGTGCCAGATATCGTCCCGTGAAACAGGAATGCTATGCAATTTTGAGTTTCCGGATGAAGGCAATGTAGCTAGATAGCTGAAATTACTGGGTATAAGAGACTTAACATCTGTCATCTCGGGTGTCGGGTGCAGTGCGGCATTGGTGGAGAAAAATAAGTCTATCAGTTGTTGGTCTCCTTCAATGCCGCTCTGTCATGGTTAGGCGTATCACTTACCATTAGGCAAGCGTCTTGAACGTCGTGATAATAAAACAATGAAAGATTAGTTTAGTATAGCGAGAAAGTTCTCAGGCCCGATGGTCAGACATCTTCGGCAGTTTCGCTGGAGACTGGATGTGGAAAACGGAGAATCTGGTTATCTTACGCAAAAAAAGGAAATTACTTTCAGCAGTCGAATGCAAAAGATTGAAGCAGGAGAGAGTTAAGAACTCAAAGTAGTAAAGAAACGTTTAATTTAGTGAACGTTGTTGACCTCTTCATAAAAAAAGTCTCTTCATAAAAGCAACAAGATCAATCTCAGTAAACAATCTCAGGAGCTCTATAAAGCCAGAATATACGTCTTAGTACTGAACGCAGCGTTAGCAAATAAACAATGATAACAACAATCGTTAAGTTTTATTTCCTATCCATATAGATGTTGGGTAATACAACCGTCAAAGCTTTATACCATTAACTATAGTGGTTATTTCATGTTTGAAATCCTCTAGACAATCAAGTTCGATTTTGAAACATCACGGTCCACAATCATTTACATAGGATTTTTACGTAGGTACTTTGGTTTTTTTAATGTTATAGGGAGCAAACGAGCTAGAAAGTCACCTGATGGAAAGTGATCATCTCCACCCATGAACAACGGAGACACCCGAAGTGACACCGGTGCGTTGCTTGCCTTTTAGGAAGGAATACGCTCTTTTCTTGAAGGTTCCAATGACATTTTTTCATAAAAGCAATGTGCGTGGAAGAAAGTTCCGCATAAATCGAACGGTTTGAGAACGCCAGCCATCAAGATGATGAGGATAAAATATCTTATGGCGAGTAGTCCGATGATGGAACAGGAGCAGGTATAAGATCGAATAATTCTGTGGACACGCCCTATTACATAAACGGTAAAAACACAAAGACTTACAACGTCTCTGCGTAAGGCCAAAGAGTCAAGACAACCGGTGATTGTTGGATCATTGACCATCCTAGCGGCTCTACGTTATATGCGATCAAAAGGAAGAAGAAGGTAGTATATTTCACTTTCTATTAGGCTGACCAGTTCTAGTTTAGGAATAAATAGGGTCAATTATGATCATTATCAGCTCATTACACGTTCCCACCGAGGAGCACGTGCCTACCCGTATATGGTGTATATGCCTTAGTCGTTTACGCGAGCCCATTGGCAGAATTCACGCTCAACCTTTGCATCTCTTCGCAGGCGTGTGCAGGTTTCTTCGCGATGTTTTCCTTCATCGTTCTTACGGTCAAGGTGGATACATTTGATCGGAAAAAGCGTCATATAAATACAAAAATTGAAAAGACATAAGTACCTACGTGGTGGGAACCTGCACCCTGAACCACCGACGCACCTACAAGACAGTTTAGGAATAGACAGGCTCAAACCATATAGTTTTATTAAATGTCCAAGACAAAAAATAATCACTTCAAATGAACGTAGACGTTTGGAACGTAGATAAAATCTCTAGGTCTAACACTTCAAGAGGAATAGTAAATAAATGCTTCACCAAAAGAATTATTTTACAAAAGCTTAGTTATAGTTAAAATAAATATCCATCAACTTTCACACAGCGCCATTTAGCTTCTAACTTAGCATTTTATCCCATAACATGGTGACTAAACAACTGATAAACATACTTATATTTTTTTTGTATATTCGTACATAATTATAGAAACAACCTGACCAATACTAAAGTCATGTTTATGCACACAATTTTTTGAACTTCCCGGGATCAAACCCGGAACTTACTGTAGTAGCTGACTACGCAACCATAACACCAAATGGGTCGTCTTATTGAATAAGTATCCTTAACTGCAATCTATCATCATTACGCCTTGATAAGCAATAACTAATAGTTTGCTGTCATTCTTCTCTTCGCTTCCAAACCAATATCAAAAAGCTTTACTAAATTACAAACTTGCTTGTTTTCATTCTCCAAATATTTATGGACAATAAATTGTATCAGGTCGTCTATGAGTACTTATTACTTGCAAAGGTAAAGATAAGATATTAGAATATAACTGAATGTAAGTTTTAATCTTTAAGTCCTAATAGTAACACCAATAATTCAAATCGTCCAGTATAGGACCCTCGGCCCTAAAAATATTTGGTTATTGGTTTTCACTCCACCCTGAATGAGTGTGGACGAGAGTGGACTAAACCATAATAATGTTAGGTAACGCAATTTTAACAACGTCATGACCAGTTTCTTGACATAAGATCTTCATTGCATAGGCGGTTTAGAAATAGCAATAATAATATTAGTCATGGAGTGATAATAATATTGTCTGGCGCAAAATGGGGGAGACCTATGTCCAGCAGTGGACTGCAATAGGTTGAAGAGAGAGTCATGGACAAATAAAAATATATATGTGTCCCCTAAATGACAGCTGCTATCTATGTCATTTTTGGTGTACACATTTTAATGTTTTAAACTAAAAATATGTAGTTGTTTTATTCATTTAACTACGAAAAGTAATTTCTGTTTTATTTCCTCATGATCACTTTGGTCGTTGGACCGACGACTTGCGAAAGGTCGCTGGTGGAGGCTGGAGGAGAAAGCGGGATATCTGGCGCCAAATGGGGAGACCTATGTCCAGCAGTGGACTGCGATAGGTTAAATAGGTTATACGTTATACAATTTTAATTATCATAATTTGTATAATACTTATGATTACAATAGTTTATTTCCAATTGTATATCTCCACTCTAGAACTCGTCTGCTCCAACGGCCATTGGTTCTGCGACATACGTGACCAGCCCACTGCCACTTCAACTTGCTAACCCGGCAGGCTATGTCGGTAACTTTAGTTCTCTTACGGATTAAATCATTTCTGATCTTATCCCTAAGTGAGACTTGTGAACCAATACCCGCAGTCAGTGTCCATGTCTCAGCTGCGTATGTTAGTACGGGTAGGACGCATTGCTCAAAGACTTTTGTCTTTAAGCATTAATTATAATTATATTTCATAGCTTCATTCTTCGATATAATAAATTTACCATGTAGTCCCTTTAACCTGTAAGGCAACTTCGCACTTATTAAGAGATTTATTGGTCTATTGACCAAGAAAAAAGTTAGCTGTCAACCTACATTTCCCTATGATGGAACTTGTCATTCTTTTTCCGTGCGAGGCAACGAGCGCACGCAGTTCGCAATCACTGTTCACCTACCTACATAAGATTTTTATTTTCCATTTTAAAATCTCATAATGTTTAGCGTAGAGTACACATACATATTATTACAAAATTAATAATTAGTTGTTTAGTTTTATTTTCGTCCTTTATAAAAAAATACATACGCATAAATATACACAGGTAGCTATTTACAGATATTCTTAAATCATGGTTATTAGGTTTTCATTTAGGAGGTAAATTTTCAAAAACTTTCCTTTTAATATAAATTCCTGTTTACAACGCCTTTTTTTTAATTATGAACACATATAACTATAATAACTCAGTATACATAAAATGAGTACTCACAAATCAATTAAATTACTGTGCATGTTGAGTTTCAACAAACGAAGTCCGAGGCTTTAAAATCAATTACGGCTATTGTTTGAAGCCTCATAATAATTGCGATTCAAGACAAATAACTTTTATTTATTTCACTTGATATTCCAAGCCATTCCATTTACTTAATGCGATTTCCAATTTAATGTAAAACACATTATGGATATGTCATAAATAGTCATAATACTAAAATAGTTTCACCTATAGGCGGATAGTTGCTTTTCGAGGAATTTATAGTTACTGTAAGCCGTCAAGTTTGATTATAAGAAATGACTTCTTGCATTACCATTAGTTTTTATTAAGTTACGCAGTGGCCAGGACGCTCACGTGATGGTAAGTGATACGCCTGACCATGACAGAGCGGCATTGAAGGAGACCAAACTGATAAACAGTTATTATTCTCCATCAATGCCGCACTGCGCCCATCACCCGAGACAACAGATGTTGGGACTCTTATACCCGGTAATTTCACTAGTTGAAGGAACAATGTTTCTTTACCATCCCATATATATTGGTATAACTAGACTTGAGGTGAACTGCCGACTTGTTTGCTAACCTATTGAAAAAAAACGTTACAATAGCCATGGACGTATAAAAAAATACGGACGAACTGTGTAATTTTAACAAATATTTTTTTGTGTACTGTTTTTAGTGTGTTAAGCTAAAAAAATGTAATCGAATTGTTTTAGCTATAATACGTAATTTCTGAATTGTTTTCCTTTTGTTCAGTGTGGTTTTTGCACAAATTCACTACACAGATCATGATCTTTTTTAGATTATTTTACTAACATAATTTACAGCGCTGTTGACAGATGCGCGCTTAATGTCTTAATATATTGTGGTTTTCTATAAAAAAACCATGGCCGAACTAAGACACGCTTTTGATGTTAGCAAGGCTCTGTACAGTAGTTTTTATTCGTCCATGACAATAGCATACATACAAAATGACATTAGCTAGCTTAAAGCAATCTGCGACCAACACCAGTAGCTATATAGAAAAAACACAATAATAAAACACTTTTCAGCAATATCCGCTGAAAGATAGTGGGGAGAACAATAGAAAGCCATTATTTTACGAGTGAAAAATAATTATTCCTTTCAGTAACGTCGTCTTATAGTCTGGAAGTAAATCCTTTCATTACATCAGTGTCAGAAAGAGATCCTATTGTCAGTGCAAGCTTAAATTCAATAACCAAAATAAGTAGTAAGCTTAAGTCGAACAGTTTGTGTCTAAACCCACCCAAAATATACTTAAACATTTCTATAGACGAAACTGATCTGTTTTTTAAGTAAACAGAATCGTCAAAGCCTTCTAAGTGGTTATTTAATAAGCCTGAACCTAAATTTAATTTCCCCCTGACGGATTTCAGTTAAAATATCTTTGATATTCTTATTAATAAGTTAGCTGTATAAAATCACCAACTTAAGTTTATAAGTAGTATGTACCATTTTGTTACCTTTATATATGTATATATAATTTTGACTGTCTGTTTGTTCCAGGTAATTTCTGAAACGATTTGGACTAGACTCTTTTTGGTAAGTGGCTGATGTGATAAGGAAAAACATGGCCTACTTTTATTTTAAAAAGTACTTTTATTTTAGAAAAATAAAGCATGAGCTACGCGGTTTTAGATTAAAATATATGTTTTACTGTGAAGGAAATAATGTTATAC